>JBAMYA010000016.1:891658-907167 GCA_037176975.1 Arrhamphus sclerolepis
GCTCTGGGTTTCTTAAGCGGCTAGAGATGACTTGTTGTAAATAGGCGCTATATAAATAAATTGAATTGAATTGAATTAAATTAATATATTTACATATTCTCCTCCCAACATATGCAGAATTGCTCATGAACGCCCCATATTGCATATTCATTGCAGCAGACTACTTACTAGATGCAGACGTGCTAGTTTGCACACAACCTGTAGTGCGCACTGTTAGCAAATCAGTTTGTACATTTCTTTTTGCATGTGCAGTGAGTTTGCACTCGTTTTTATAGCTACATGCAAACCTTTAGTCTGGCCCTTGGTCTGCACCAACTGCACCAAATTAGAAGCGTGAAAGGATCTTTAACTTTATGAGTTAGAAGCCTCCAAACGACAGAAAAATGCCCACCTGCCTCCAGGCTGCTGTAAGCTGCACGATTTTTGCAGTTGCAAGATTATAACATCTCACACTGTATGATTTGCATTTGCCTTATTTTGGGTACGACGTCAAGAATGGTCTACATTGATGAGACTTCTCAAACTGATACAGCTACACAGACAGATTTAGAATTACGTCATCAGTAGGTGCTGACAGTAAACAAATGATTTCGTTTTTGACTGTTCCTTGTTCGGGGTTGTCATAGCATGACTGATTTGGCACGAGTCCTATGCTGGAAGTCCTTCCTGACATGAGCTGAATTTGACCCCAGACCTCTCCCATGGTAGGTGAAAGCTCTACGAGTAATCCATCAGAAGCTCTAAAACAAACCAGACATGAAAATGAACCATTCTGTTGTAGCTTTCATGTGTGCCGAAAAAATTCTTTAAAAAATAATCAGCAAAAGAGGAGAATGTGATCCCGGTTTCCTGAGGGAGAAGAGAACATCTTCGGATTCTTATTTTTCTTTAGAATGGCGTTCGGTCGCATTAATACATCATTTCATGTTCCATGTTAACTGGGTAGTATATCGTAATTATTAAGGGGGTCTTTGATCACAAAACCAGAGTGATGACGACCACATTGTACAACGTAGAACAGCTGATTCAGATTAAAGACATGATTCTTTCGCAACGCTGATCTCTCATCTGCAACAGCTTAAAATCATGCAGTGTATGGGGGCATTAGAGATTTCAAAAGAAAACCAAAAGTTGCTCCATTTTCAACTCGTCCGTGCTGCATTCTTTACTCCAGAAACATAGATGTCCCACCTCTGTGTAAAGCCTTGTGGTGCTCACGTCTGCAAAAAGACTGACTGATTTGGAGTTTCGGCTTCTCCTTAAACAGACAGAATGATGCTGTTCATTTCACCGTGGCAACATCAACTGCCACTCAGAACTCCCAGCTGATGTTTGACAGTCAGCAGCTTCTCCCCCGTCTGTCAGAATCACACTGCTTAAACTTTTTAAAAGTTAACAGGGAAGTTCCAGCAAACCTACTGTAATTTACCCATGAATTGCAAAGCCTGCTTTTATATGCAGTATTCTTCCTCCTGTTCCACTCCCCAATGAGTGCTCTGTACAAATCTTTTCATGTGCAAATGGATTAACAAAAAAATTAAATAAAAAAAGTGGAGTGATGGAATTATCATGAGGTAATGATTTATGCTAGGCATGTGGCTTATGTATTGCTTCCTAAAAGGTACACTTCCAGCAAGAACTGTTTTTTTCTTTTCCTTAAACTAACATTTGTTGTGGCATGCTCTGTCTTCATTATCACAGTTTATTCACGTCTTCAGCTCTGGCAAACAAATTATTGCAGGTTGACGTGAAAAGTGCACGAGTGTCGCCACAGGCATCGTATTTGAATTTTTATTGTTTCCAGTGCATACAGGAGCCTGACAAAATGCACAGAAAGCACTCTGGAGTTAGTTAAAGATTCATTGTTTAACCACCCGCTTTCAAGCTACGAAGTTCAGGAACAGAAACCACCAACAGAAGAGAGACAACCCCGCCCCCCCCCCTCCACCTGATAGAAGCCGGAGTCTTCTTTTATAACAATAAAATAACTTAAAAGAGACCAGCAGTTGTCATTGCTGTCAAAGGCTCCAAACCCAACAATTAACCAGCTACTAATAAAGGATCCTTCTGTCATTAATTCTGACCAGCAATTTATTCCTGACCCACAATTAAAAGATGGAAACCAGACCACTCAACAAACCCAACCCCCTGCTGTCTCATCAGTATGCAATGCATTTGGCACTGCCATGTGCTCCAGTGATGGCTGGAGACCCTGAGGCAGAGTTTCAGGCTAAATTTTAATGGGGCGGTAAGGGTCACCAGGCAAAGAGAATACAATATACCCCTCTAGTGATTCCTGTGATCGGTGAGGGAGGGGGCCGGTTGGGGTTTGAATGCAGAAGAAGCTGACCTTCAAAACATTGTCAAACAATACTCCCTGTGAAGCCGCACACTTTCAGGCTGGCTGACTTTGAGTTTCGGTTTTTGGCAATTAGCGAACACGTGCAGACCAACCACTCTGACCCAAAATAAGTTGGTTAACTACTGAAAAGATGCAGGTGACCCAGAGATGTTACATTTATTTTGATGCTGCATTGAGCCTGGGACTGCACTACATCCACCTGCTTCCAGAAGCTTTTATTCCTTTTTCTTCTTTGCTATAGTCCCCTTCAGATGTTACAAGGCTGCATGAATATCCTCAGATGCTCTCGCTTTAGCTTGATACTTGAAGGTGGAGATTTTCTGCTGCCGTACCATAAAATGTGTCTGCTCTTATTCAGCAACTGTGCATTATTTTGTACTCTGATGCTTTTACTGAGAAACATAGAATTAAGTCAATATTTGTAAAAAATATAAAATAAAATTGAAAACAAACAATAGTATCAGGAGGGAAAACACTGAACTGAATCTTGAACTGTAAATGTGTTTATTTCTATCCTACGAGCCTTATTTTTAAGGTAATACGATTTGCTGTGCTATTAATGAAGAAACCATCTAAAGCTAGTGTGCTTCAGTTTTTTTGGTGAGTGAAATTTTTATTTGTTTTATGACAATAAATAAATATCAGATTCCTCCAGCGGCCTGCTAGGTTGGCTTAATATCTTTAAAGTTATCTTATTAATCCTGAAATACTAATACCAAAAGTCCAAAATATATAATTTGTTGGCTTTTATCAGAGGCTAACGACTTATAACTAGCTGAGCTCTGAGGCTAAGCGGCTAAGTCTGAAGACTCAGTCCCTGCTGGATAAAGACGTGAAGTAACACTGAATATATCATGTATGCGTGCAGGTTTTCTGGTTATACATGGATATTTACATTTTACAACATGCATGATATTAACAGTGATTATTGCTTTGAAAATATTAAATTATTCTGAGGTTCTGTAGTTACTGTCCGTCGTTTTGGTGCAACCATAGTTGCACATTTAATCTGAATTTTGTAAACATTGTCAGCAAAGTAGCTGATGTTAGGATTAGAATATGGTTAAAATCCACGTAGAAGTCGTAGCCTAAACACTGTCATTGACACAGATTCAGAGGTACGATGACCGCTGCAGTCCATGAAATTAATATTAATACAGCCTTTGTTTTCACAAGCTATGTTTTTATGCTTCAGCTGGGCTGTTTGCATTAAACCACCTGACATCATTAGGCGTCATTTCCTCCACTGATCATCTTTTTGTGACTGTGTGAGGTTATGGCGATGATGACGAGCAGTAAAAGAGGCATCTCAGGAGAAGATGGACAGTTGGCGAGAAGAAATCTGGGTCGTATTGATATTTCTGTTTTATTAATTGCAGCAATTAACATAAATAATAAAATAATGCTATGCAAATGAGCAAAAGAAGTGAATTATCTGCTAGAGTAATATTACACAGTATAGTGTGAAGATAATTTGCAGGAAAAAAAACGAGTGAAACAAATACAAAGATGACTCAGCAACTTATCGTAATCTATGAATAATCAAGTTCCTTTGCTGTAAAAAGCCGTGAAGCAGGTAACATGTATATTTGACTTTATTTTGCATCATGTTTAAGTTTTGCTTTCAACAAAGAGGAATGTGTAAAATGTTTGAACCTGTCTTCTTTCTCTCATGCAGATGTCTGAGAAGTCAGATGTGATTTTCACCCAGTTGTGAAGAGGTTGATGGAAGCTGTTATTTCACATTCACAAATAAAAAAAATTCTAATTCAGACATTGTCACTTTTTCATTTTAGTCACAGGGAATTAAATGTGAAGATATGAGACAAAAGTGCTGGATATAATACAAGTAACTTTAATGTGCAAAAAGAAAATTGTTTAAATGAACATTAAAAACACAAATGTTGTTAACATTTACACGTTTGGGAAAAAAAAACTATACAACGTATTTTAAAAATATAAAATGTGTACAAAATATTTACCGTCAGTGGTGGGGAGGATGGTGAGTGATGAAGAGAAGTTAAATGTAAAAAGAAAAATTAGGATTGCTACTGCTGGGTCTATTTTTGGACCTAATAAAATGCTCCTAAAGGCCAGAATTAAATGCAGTAATGCTGCTATAAGCAGTTCAGAGTTGATTTGAATGAGGTAGCCAAACCTGTTAAGAAATGTAATTTCCCCTGCAGATGAAATGAACGCCGTGTTTACCACGTCTAATTTCACTGCTCAATCACAGCACCCTTTAATGTGACAATAAAATTAGCCTTGACACTGTTGATAAACTTCCTGGTCTTATCTATCTTCCTGGTCCATGATGATGACTGGCTGAAACGCTGGTTTAGACTCCCTGGAGCTTTACTCTTGGATCTACGTGCTGAACTGGGTCCAGTACTGGAGAGACCGACCCACCACCACGACCACGACATTCAAATGAACCACTCTGGGGTTCCTGGTGAATTAGCCAACAGGTATGCGTTAACATGATCGACAATTAATTAATTCTCTGCCTGAAGCCCCTTTTAGGAACAACATAATCCTGTGACATCATCCACAGGTCTGGGACATCGCAGCAGCGCTGAGCGCAGTGATGCTGCGTCCTGGATGGTTGTTTGTATGACCAGTCCATACATCAGATCTCCTACACTGTGGGAGAACAGGCCAACATTAAAAGGCAGTTTGCAGCAATGTCCACTTAGATCCTGCAATGTTTTACAAATGAGACCCATGGAGCACGACTCCGTGGTGAAATTCCAGCATTCACCGGCATTCGTCCTCCTCCAGACGCTCCATCCCCTTGGGCGTGGGTGTGTGCGGTCTCCATGGTTACCATTGTTGACCAATAACATTGATCAGCTGCCTCATTTAAATAAACATTGTCACGAGGTGCTTTGCATCGACCATTTATGGTTGAATGTGGGCGTGTAGAGGGCGGGGCAGGAGGCGGAGCCTTGTACGCAAACGTTGAGGTGCAGCTGTGATTTATGAAGGGAAATTAATTGCTGGTGTGTATACACCTGGTTTTATAAATCTGGATTTCTTTTTTTTTTGGCGTACGCCATTTTCAGGTTTTGGCCGAACGCACACTTTTAGTATAGATCCTATGCAGTGTTTTATAAATGAGACCCCCACTGAGTTAATGCAAATTTGTTACGTTTAGCTTTCTAGGCTACGCTGGACCACCAACAATACTTTAAATTAGACTGAATGAACAAATACTGACTTATACCAAGAACATGGACTATGTTCTTCAACCAATAATTAATAGAGAAGTCAAACTCTCCTTCTCCATTCATTCTCACTGCTTGAATTTTCAAAACTGGTGCTCCATCAAGTAACACGTCACAAATCAGATGACCTGCTGTGTGGCAAAGCTCCAGTTCAGTCAAGTCTGTTCCCCAAAAGCTCAACTCGTTCTAGCGATTTGAACATTATGAATGTCTTATAATGTGTCAGTGTTACCCTTATTTTGTTTGCTTTATGAAAAATCAGTACTTTCATTTTATGTGAAGTAAAATGCTTGGCTTGTGCAACAAAGCTGGAGTCTATGAAGATTTTATGAAGCTTTTCTCCAGCATTTTCTTTGCACCAGCACTCACAGGAGGACTTGCATCACATCAGATTGTGGGTGCTGCCAGCTGGCTGATATCCTCTGCATACAAAGTCAATCTTGCCTGCCCCTAGTATCACAGTATATGTGGTGAAGCAATAACAGAGGAAAATGTAACCTGAAAGAGAACTGCTCTCAAAGCATCAGTTTAAAAACCTTGTTATCGCGCTGCATACAGCCACTGTGCGTGCCAGACCAATAAACGGTGGCCCAGAGGCGTTCTGACCCAAACTGGACCTCAAACCGATATGGCCAAAAGCTACAAGCTGCTCTGGTGTCTCAACAAGACACACATTAACCTTTCCTCCGTTATTTTTCTATAGAGATCTCTCACTTTGAAGTGGTTCCATTTAACCTTCATTTAACTTTTGTGTCATGCGCTCCCCGGTGCCCCATTTTGACAGCGGAAGCCTTTAGAAGTCAGAAAAGGCCTGCGGCTATAAATGGCATATCAGCACATCTGTCTGCTGCAGCACCAGGTTGTGAAGCGAAGAACTGGCTGTTTGTTCATGTGCGAGTGTTCTGCCATTTATCCGCTGATTTTCTTCTACCTAAGAGTCAGAAACTTACTTTAAAAACGCACACTGGCTACTCTGATCTTACAGGGCCAAGGACATCAAATGGAACTTTCAGAAGGACATTCTCAACAAACATTCACTCACTTTAACTCTGTTTTGTTCTCTGCCAACAACCTTTTTTTCCAACTAAACAGATTCAAAACACTGAAGCGCAGGAGTGAAAACAATGAGCTGAACGAGGATGGAAACGTTCCAGGTTAGGGCATTGACATTGACATTAAAATACTGATCAATGCAGCGCTGTTAACTGGATGGAAAAAGGAGAATTCGGAGTCCTGCTACGATCTGCCAGTGTTGCAATAACATTTTTTGATGACTGTACAACACTTACTTTTTCCAAAATTCTCCAAGTATTTTAACAAGTTCATGAAAACATTTATCCTTCGTTAGCTTCCCTGGTAAGCTCCTTTCAGACTTTTTTGGAGTTGCAGCAGTCATCAGTGGCGTTTTATCAAGCTGATACAATTTCCTGAAGTCTTACAGGACTTATTGCAACATGCCGTGGTCAGTATACCACATGGATATGGTACGACAGACCGTTCACAGCTCTGTTCACAGCAGCTGGTTTAGGGAGTGTGCCTCTTGAGATCCGTCACACAGCTTTGTGCCAGCCATTTCTGATGTGCAAACCCTCTGTGACAGCAGTTCAACAACAGTGTCTTCAGTCAGAAGCTTCTTCAGATCCACTACAGGAGATCCTTCCTGAACACAGCTGGGACCTTCTACAGTGAGACTTACATCAGCTAGAAGGGTCCTGCCCTCTAGTACAGGTCATCCTAAGGTTTGCCTTCAAAGGTCTCAGTGCAAATGTGACTCAGCCAGAGAAGCCAGTTTCTGACCATCTAACTCTGGCCTTCTGGTCTTTCTCACACTGGTGGCTCACTCCAGTTATTCCAGGCGACGTAAACAGGATCGCCGCTCACGTAGCCATCAGTGCTGATCTTTTCCATGTCCAAATGACAGCAACGTAGCCTGCAGCAACTCAATGAAGACATAAAGCAGTGATGTTGACCTCCAGCACTCGTTCAGCATCAACCAGTGTTGTTGACTTGATCACAGTTGGTGCTGGTATGTTGGGCCAGACCTCCACCAGTGCTCTGGGTTGCCCTCAACAAACCTGCTCCTTTTCCTTCCAGGTAATGATAAAGTATTTTGAAATGGATTGAACTGAATTGAAAACCAAAACCAGGGGCACCATGTTGCCTTGAGACCCTAATCAATACCCTGTCTGGGGTTTGTGATGGTGAAGTTTTAGGCTGTTTTCTAAGTCCCCAATAAAGAAAACAGTAGATGCTACCAAAAACCCGTGCTGTGTGGACATATTCATGAAACAATTTCTGACCAGGGGACTCTGTGGAGCTTTTCTGTCATCAAATGAATGTTCTTGCAGACTTGGGGTCAAAATCCAGCATTAAGAGAGACTGATATATACAATGAAGAGGGAAGTTCTAGATTGCATGTGACAAGAGAAGCAGGACAATGGCAATGTCTTAAACAATAAGAAGCTCTCCCAAAAGTTCAAAAAACAAAATAAAAAAAACACCAAATAAAGCAACAAAAAGCAAACTGGAACCAGGATCCCAAGTAAATGAAGGCAGTAAAAGCCAGCCTGACAGCCTAGAAAGTCCAGAGGCCTGCTCTGGGGGGCCAGAAAAAACAGGCAGGCGGTTCAGGTGGATGGACGCGTCCGGTCCTGCCACAGTCTCGTTCAGAGTTCAGTTCCTGTTTGGATCTCTTTGGTTCCTGGGTCATTGGCTCCAGGTCCAGCCTCTTCGGTTCATCAGTCACTCAGGTTTCTGCTCACCCTGGACTCCCTGATCTGATCTTGCTGGTCTGCTTCTTTCCCTCAGTGAAGAACTGCTCCTGCCTCCTGCCTCAGGGTCCTCACCACCACCCTGCTTGTCATCACATTTTAATTTGAAGGTACTCTAAAAAGGAACTGGTCCATAATGAAATAATTCTGAACCAAAAGCACACACAGTTTTTTTTTTGTTGACTGTGAAATCTGGGTTATTCCAAATGTGTGAGATGTTTGTGATTTTTTGAAAATTAAATTCATAAGTTCTCATGTGTTTGACTTCATACTTGAACCTCTACAGATTTCGTCCTATCACGTATAATCCTTGTGCACCTGAGTGCTCTCTGACTGTTGACTGTTACAGAGGATCAGAGGGAGTCGGTGGAGGCGACAGACGACGTTGTTGCATAATCTCGCTGGAGTAGATCAGTGAGGATTTTGATACTGAATCCCGATTTTCTATCTAATTGCTGTTTTTATGGCTGTGTAATAGACTTATTAACCAAAAGAGTCTTCAAACAGAGCGCTTTGATTTGGGTTGCACAAGCGTGACCAGTGTGTGTTCCATCATCCAGCGCTGGGGGGATAATGAGTCCAGAAGGAAAATCGTTTTTAAGCATCTGAGGATGTGACAGGGTTTCTCAGGCCTGAGCACAGATAGACTGAGACAGTGAAGATCTGCCTCGCCGCTTTGATCTGGTCTGTCTTCCCACTTAACTTCTGTTGACACTGCACTTAGAGAGGGCACGCCAAACGTGAGGCTTTTACTCTGACTTTCTAGCTCAGGTGCTCGTAAATATTGAGCTCATTTGGCAAAGCTGAGTGTCTCAGCTGCTGAAGAAGCAAGCAGCAGGGACACCTTTTACCAATCAACATTTGAGCCAGCTCATGCATGCAAATGCAGCTTCAGGAAATGCCCGATTCTGTGCATCTTCAGCATCTCTGGAATGGTTGCATGTCACATTTGCAAGTGCTGGTCTGCACATAGAGGGCACTCTTAGCCTGGTTTTCCTCTGCAGCATCTCCATGTAATACCACTGGGAAGTTATTTATAGAGGTTAACTTCAAAGAAGGAGAGGGCACGTTTTATAGAGGTAGTTGAGCTTCTGTGAGATACAGAGGACAGCTTTGTGTCTTTTGTCTTCTTCTGACTGCCTTTACTTCTCTATGCATCTGTTTAATTATGGAGAGAAAATCAATCGCTGGTGAATGCTGATTTGATGCCTCTTTAACTCCTGTAAACTGCTGCAACAGCACAGGAGGTGATGATCCATAGTGAGTTGATGGTAGGACGGTTTGATTTATCATACGCCGGCTGCCTGGCTGGTGAATTTTCTAGTTTATGCAAAGATCTTGAGCTGCAGTTGTGTAAAACCGGCAGTGAAATAAATCTGTGACGTAAAAGGCTAACGAAGAAGAAGAAGATAAACTCCTCAGATCCAACCAGCTCAGGTTTTTGTCCAGAGTTGGGTTTCTCATCACTTCATTACTTTCATTTGTGATCTAATTCCCTGAAGCACAACCGGCAAGGTCACTTGTTGTTTCTCTGACTCTTTCAAAACCAGTCGCACAGAGTCTGAAATGTTTATTACATGCGTGGATTTTTGGGAGAGCTGAAGATTAAAAACTACTTTGAACTCTGGCAAACAAAATAAATAAATAAATAAAAATCAACACATCTCGGCATCAAGGTTATGTGTAAATCAAATCAAATATTTTTACTGTCTGCTAAAACCAGCTGGTGCCACCCATATAGTTTTACTGTGCTAAAAGTCCTCCTCCACCTTGAGAGAGAAGCGGGGTCACTCTGGGGCAAGTAAATAACACAAAAAAAACAAATATTATCACCTTTTGAAATCAAGATCTTCTGCTGCTGCTTCATGGCTTTGGCAACATTAGCATTGCTAGCATCGAGTCAGCCCATCCGTAGAGAGCTAAACTTCACTGAAGACCAGGATGACGGAGGGAGAGGATTCTGTCCTGAGACAATTCTGCTTCTTGAACTCCTCAAGTGCCTTTGTCCTGTGTTGTGATCTGGGGATGACATCAAAGACGGTTTGTTCAGTTCTTTTTATACAGTCTCTGGTCCAAGTTTATGAAGAGAGATAATCTATGTCAAACCCATCTCGATGGTTCATGTACATGAGTCTGATTGGTTGGTTCATACTTTATGATTCATCCTTGCTTTTTTTTAAAATGCTGGCACTAGAAGCATTAACCTCACTTGTTGCTCAAATAACAATGTTAAGCTCTTTAGCACAACTGCAATGAAGACGTTTAATAGGAAGCCCTCCAAATGTCCTCTTTATTTAATCTAATTTAGTAGTTGTCTGGAATGACAATGTGTCAGATGAACAAAATTAAATCAGGTCGACAACACAAGATGTGCTTGCAATATCATAAAATAATCATAATATTGGAATACGAGGTAAAGTGGGACAGATGTGAGCAGGCGGGACACACTCAGCGGGAGCTGCAGAGAGCAAACAGCATAACAAATAAGAGCAGGAACAACGAGGTTCCCAGGAAGACGAGATTAAGCACAAAGACATTTACACCCTGCGCTGACAATGAAAGTCTCTGCAGGTTTGACACTGAAAGTTATTTTCAAATTCTGCAGCAGAGAAGACTTATCTGTATTTTCTGTGTCCTGTTGAACCCGTCCAGCTGCGTAGGTAGGTCACGTCCAAATGCTTAATGCCAGTAACCCACTGCTACTTTCAGCAGAATAAAAAGTTAAAAAAAAGGAAATTAAGTTAAATTATGCAAATGCAACTTCTATACTATTAATTAAAAATAAATAAGACAAATATAAGAATAAAATTACATAAAATATTAGGCATTAATAAATGCAAACAGTTGTTTAAAAATGAATAAAAATATCAATAACAAAAGAAAAAAATATTCCGTGAAATTAAGAGCACAACTGGGTGATAAATCACCTAAAAGACTGCTATGTGGTGCAAAATAAATAAACAAATAAATAAACAAATCCCAAATGAGGAAGAGGAGGAAATAAAATTAGAATAAACAAAAGATGACAGAGAGCTTCATCTTCGTTTCACCAGGCGATGTCATTAATCACGTCCTTCAACATGGCCGCGTGCACTTCATTTGCACGCCTGCCAAAGTCGGACCTAATCAGGGCCCCAGTTTTGGTATTTAATTGCAGTCAAACTGCTGACATCCAAAATGATATGCTGCAAGTAACAGCAGTTTCTCTGCAGCGCCGACACCCCCGCCGAAACACCTTTCAGTGTCTGTTTCTGCTACAAGTTATTACTCAGCTCTTTTTACCACAGGAAAAAAAAAGAAAACAAAAAAACACTGTGATCCAGGAAAAACTCGCCTCAGAATATTTCCCATGCATACAAATGAATGTGATTACTTGGTATTAATTGGGAGTAGATGTGCAAATATTCAAGAAGAGGACAGCCTGAGCAGAATTCTGATGAGTCCGTCCTATAATTATAGCTGAGAGCTCTGCAGGAGTGTCACAACGGGCAGTTTGGATCCTCCGGAAGAGTTCAGTTCAGGCTCAGACGCCGGCACATCTGCATCCCGCTCCATATTGCTCCTTTTGACCTCTCAGCTGGCTAAAACTCCTCCAGCTTCACTTAACGTCACTTCACATCATCATAAACTCTAGTGAGACCTGACGGTACGCTTCCTTCGTTTCGCCTTACTTCAACATTTTTTCTTCTTCTTTTTTTTTAATTTAATTGATGCTTCCGCATGTCTTCCTGGAATGCAAGCACAGGTTTAAGAAAAACAGGACGCCTTTTTTTATTTTTTATTTTTTCCTCCTCTGCTGGTGGGAAGCAGGCCATCTCCCCATCTCCTGACCTGTCAACCAGCAGGTTGCTATGTGGGTGCGTCCTGCCCACAAAGCAAGGTTACCCAGCATTCACGGGCTGCATCTTTCATGCCATGACACCAGGTAAAAGGTCACCTGTCTGGGCAGCCCAGTCAGGCTGCGTATGTTCAAGCTCCAGCTTTCTTTCACTCCGTGAAGAGAAACTGCACCGGATACCAACAGACCTCTGCCATTGTAATTTATCACACAGCCGAAGCTCCGTGTTCTTTTTCTTCTTATTGCATGGAACCATTTTTCTTCAGTCTTAACAATCCTTGTGACTTCAGCCAACTGCAGGACATATTACACTCCCAGACAACTTTGCTTTAAAATTAAACATCAGAAGAACAGCAGGTTGTGGAAAGTCACTGGTTCAGACATCCACGAGTCAAAGGTGGAGGTGTCTACAAGGTGCTCAAGTATGAGTCTGTACCTGAGAATAAATACTGCAGCAAGTGTGAAAAAAACCTTTGGGATTTACTAGTCTGCTCCATTATTTTGACATAAAATGTGACTGGATCTTAAACTAAGTCCATGAAAATGCAAACACAAAGGGCTGATACTGACAACACAACCGGCATCCTTTCACCTGGTGAGCAGACCGGTTGGCGACTCATTTACCAATCAAGACTGATTGTAGCCTAGCTTAGCACTGTTAGCTCTGAGGATATGCCACAATCAGAGTTTAAATTTAGTGGAATGAACATCCTGAAACATGTTCCAACACTCAGAGGCTGGAAGGAAACCAGTTCCAGTGCTCTCTTCTTCCTACTCAGGGTCCCAGAGGTCTACTGGAGCCAATCCCAGCAGGCCTCTGGCAAAAGGCTGCGTACTCCCTACAGCAGTGTTTCTCAACCAGGGGTCCGCGGACCCCTAGTGGTCCATGGAGTAATTGCAAGGGGTCCGTGGGTCCGTCACAATAAAATATATATATTTTAAAAAGATCCTCTGACATTTATAGAAATAGATTACTATTTTACTCAAGTGTGACTGAAACCTTCATCTACCTAAACTACAGAAGGTAACATGACCTTCTTTTTCTCTTTCACAAGTGTAATTCATTGTATTTTAATATGAAATCTTGTACGTGTTTGCATTGTTGAAGTTACTGTATGACACTGTTAATACAAACTTAACACGATCTGCATCCTTTTGAAATTATGAGTCCCTTATCGTTTCAGTGGACATATACGTTTCATTTCTTTAAAATGCTTTTATTGTGAAATACTTGCAGGAAGCTGTTGGGGGAAAACTCATGAACTTGCAAAGTTCAAGTTAGCTTGAAATTGCAATAATGTAAGAGAAAAAAACAAAGAAGACGATATGTACAGTAACACAAAGAAGAAGAAAAAGAGAAGAAAGAAGTGGACAACATGGAGAGATGGCTCATATAAAAAAAAGACCGGAAAAGAAAAAAGAAAACAGACAGCAAAATTAGACTTTAGAAAGAAGAATGTGTCATGTTGTGTTTTTTATATGTGTGTGTGGGTGTATTTATTTATTCATTTATTTAGTGACTTTTGTCACCATACACACCCACGACCACTGATTCTCTGATTCTCCTTCTTCAGCCAGTATTTGTTTGTTCTGGCACAGAGAGCAGATCTGAACAGACCCCACCTGTCTTCAGTGGGGTTGAGGTGTCCCACATTCTCTCTGATAAACCTGCATCGTCTTAGAGGATAGCTTGGTCCCAGACTGTGTGGTTATGGGATTGCCAGCGGCTGAAACATTTCATCTGGATATTTATCTGCCCAGAAATCGCCTCCGATGAGGACGAGCCTGGTTTTTTTCAGTGAAGGAGATTCCTCCCCACACCACCTAGATGCTCCTCCATCAGAGCAGCAATCAGAGCAGCAATCATCACAGCGTTTTCTGCATCTTCAGACCCATGATCCAAGTGCTGCAGGCAGAACCTGGACTCGCTGGTGCCAGCACCTGGAGGTACCAGAAGCTCAGAACAAGAGTCAGTAGGTTGTTAGCTGTTTGGCTTTGGTGGAGAAGATTTGACTAATCTTTCACTGCTCGCCCCACAAATGAACGAGCCATTTAAAAAGGAAACAATTAGGCTTTTCAACGGTATCAGATTTACAGGGAACGTAAAGAAATAAACAACCAAACATATTTGCTTTCCTTTTATTTCCATCTACACGTTTCTGCTCAACCTCAAACGTTTGGAGGGGAACTGTGTCCAACATCATTCTGGCACACAAGAAACTCAGGGAGCCAGACTGCTGAGAAGCCCAGCTGCCAAAATAACTGCAGGGCTAAACCGACATCTTTCTGATGCTGTATCTGTCAGAAGAAGTCTTCCACACCACTACAGCATGACACCATGTAACAGCTGCAGTTCCGTCAGTCCACAGAGACTGGTCCCATGTGGCCGTGCCTGGTTCCAGGGTGACGACCCAGCATCACCGATCAGGGTGAACCATCAGCGGCTTCATCATGAAGAGGTTTGAATCTCACTTTATGTCACCTTAAAACACTCAATTATGGGAAAGTGGTAATTAATGGAAGTGGTTTGGGCATCTGATCAGAAACCTGCTCCCAGCATATCCTACTGGTGATGGATGGAGGGATGGATGGATGGATGGATGGATGGATGGATGGATGGATGGATAAACATAAAAATGAATGTACAGTCAAAGATTAGATATATTTTTGATGTGTTTGAGTGCTCCTAACAGTTCCATGTTTGTAACTTTGAATAAAATGTTGTCTTTCTGAATAAACTTCTCAAAACATGAAACAATATCATTCGAGATTTTATGTTAATGACCAAAGAAGAGTGGAGCTGTGAAATAAACTGCTTCAAACCTCAGCAGCAGTGTTTGAACTCAGGGAGAACAGAATGACTTCTGTTAGTGAAGCGGTTAAAGAAAAGCTGTTTGTAGAACAGAGATGATGTTCAGCTGACGTGAACTCCCCACGTCTCCTGTGTGAGATGCACTTCAACATAAAACATTTTCCCTTATTACATAAATGCTCTTGCTCACAGACAAAACTAATCCTTTGACACTCAACATTGCTACTGCAGTTATTAAGAACTCATTAGATAAAGAAAAATGAAATGAAAAATCCTGTTCCGGGTGTTTCTCACACCTTCTCTGCTGGCAGCAGAGACCAGCACATCTCTCCTTCAGAACATCTGGTGGCATCAGAGACTCAGGTTCCTCTTGTTTACTCCCCGAAGGAGCAAGAAGGAACTGCTTCCTTGAACCTCTTTGCTTTCAATTCAATTCAATTCAATTCAATTCAATTTATTTATATAGCGCCTATTTACGACAAGTCATCTCTAGGCGCTT
>JBAMYA010000016.1:923375-939183 GCA_037176975.1 Arrhamphus sclerolepis
GCTGAAACACTCAGTTTATTTAAATCCAGGTTAAAGACCCACCTGTTCTCAGCTGCATTTGAATAAAGTTCTAAATTTACAGTAATTTTAGAACCAAAACAAAATAATTTTAACTGCTTTTTTTGTCTCTTTTCCTTTCTCTTCTACTTTACTTTTAAATTTTAAATTATACTTTTATTCTGCACTCTTCATTTTTAATTCAATTAATTATTGATT
The DNA here is from genome assembly GCA_037176975.1 of Arrhamphus sclerolepis. NCBI lineage: Eukaryota > Metazoa > Chordata > Actinopteri > Beloniformes > Hemiramphidae > Arrhamphus > Arrhamphus sclerolepis. The sequence continues at coordinate 923,592 of JBAMYA010000016.1, forward strand.
GATTATTTATATGTTTTATGGAATGATTTTATTTGCCTCTTGTGACTTTAAGTAGATATAAAGCACTTTGAATGACCTTGAGTGTGAACTGTGCTCTAGAAATAAACTTGCCTCGCCTAATGTTTAATACCTGAATGCTCCAGACCACCACACTGACAGAATTTCATATATTTTATGTACGTGGGCAAACCTGCAGATGATCAGTTAAACAGATGGACTTGATTAGCAGCATCTGATGTTTGTTCTGTGGGTTACAGAGTCAGCTACTCCCTTCAGCACCTGGTCATGGTTGCAGATCAAGATGTTCTCCTGCCAGGCACAGTGGACACGCTGGGGAGCTGGCAAGACACCAGCAATGCAGGTTCACTGGGCATCATACACCAAGTGGATCAGAAACTTCGGCTCTCCAAAGTTCTGATCATGAGCGTTGCTATTCTAGTCATTTCTAATTTCTCAAAATCCCCGGAACAATTCAACCACATTCTCCTGAAAGAAGCTGTATATCTTTAACTTGTAGGATGCCATTATGTTGTCTTTTTCTTCTTCTTCTTCCAAGATCTGAGTGGAATCACTGCTCTCTTGTAGTTTTATAAGCAGAGTAAGTGGCGATCGTTATGGTTAAATGTCAGCCAAGGGGAAAAAAAACAAAAATAGTTCCACGTGTAATCAGACCAGTAAGCGAGGGATTTGAATTTGCTGAACAACTTACGCAACAAGATTGTCAGTGATGAATTCCCACAGACTGAGAATAAAAGAGCGGGTGATAAGATGATGGCAACAAAGCACAACAATGTATGGCTGTGATGAGGACCCCGGTGAAACATATGTTCCAACATATGGCTCACAGAGATCAGGATCTAATTTGCTGTCAGAGCCGTTTACTGCGTGCTGAAAGTTTGAAAAATGTCCCAGAATGCAGCTGCTTTCAGAAAACACATTAACCTTTTCAAAGAGTGAGAGGCAACTGTATGAACACATTGCGAAGTCAAGGTGGGAGCAGTGGAGGTGAATTCAGATTTAGATTTCTTGTGCTTAAGCCCACCCATGATGTAACTCCACAGGGAAGCGTCCCTTTTTATTCATTTTATCAGTCAATCGAATCATGCACAAACCTGCACTCATGCAGGGACAGCAGCCTGCTGGGAGGGTAAAAGTGCAATCATCTGACATGGAAGCGTTGAGTTAAGCTTTCAGAGTGATCTATCTTGTAATTGTTACAGCAGAAACAGAAAATCCTCTCCTGTTTGCAGATAAAAACTACACCACTTCAGCTTTCTGGTACCAGTTTGCCAATCAGTTTGATCAGAGCTATGTTTGTCCGTATTTCAGCTCCAGCATCATGTGCAGCTGCCACATGGTCACCTCCATCCAGGTTTTTATGGGGTTACATCACCATCAGCCATTTTTGTCCCAGGTTTGGCCTCAGAGTCTTGCCGGGCCTTGTCCTGGTTAGTTTATGGACTGGTAAATATTTTTTACTGGTAAGCATTTCATTTGTGGCACAAGGCTGGTGGACTGCATCATCTCCTTGACAGACTACGAAAGAATTATCGTGTACATATGAAATATGTAATAACATGAAGAGATGCTGTTAATATAACAGAGGTGAGACATCTCTGCTGCTTCTAGGCCGTTCAGAGAAGGTATTGATCACATTAGCAGTGATTACACCTCATACAGGTGCTTTGTAGGCAAACCAGAGGGTGTAACCAGGCAAGCATCCTCAAGAAATATGCATTCACACTGACAGATGGGGGATGATTCCTTGTACATTTGAAATATGTGACACAGTTCTGACTGAACTTGTGGACTTACAAGGAATTTGCAAAAATTTAGGATTCACAATTTAATTACAAAAGTACTTTATTTGCATTTTGTATAGTTCCACGCTTGCAATATTTGACTGAAAAGGTTAAATGGAAAAAAACCCCTCCATATTTAGGATTTTCATCATTATTTAACATGGAACACATGGGATCAATACCTGCAACACTTCCAGCTGTCAACACATGAAGCTGTGAGTCTTTGTTAATCAAATCGTTTGAGGATGTTTGAACTCCAGATTCGGTGAGGTCACTTTTTTTTTTTTTACACCAATGGGATAAAAATAAAACTGCAGAGCCAAGCTTTTGTTTCCTAAAAGACCTTTCAAAGTGGAATTAATATCACCCTTTAAAATGAGCTCAGTTTTCTGCTGTCAGCTCTCATCTTGTACCTCACACATGATTTTAAAGTGGCAAAAAATAAACACACTAGACTCGCATTTCCATCTGTCAGCGATGCCGCAAATACAAACTAGATGCAAATGACATCCACTTACATTGTTTTTACAGTAACGCTGCCATTATTGCAGTCATTAGTCTAAATTATTGACTCATAACAGAACATTTCTGTGCAGCCGTAGCTGGTTTTAGGCTTTAATTTATATGTAAATGCATTTGTACCCTGCATATTATTTGTCAGCACATCATTTTCTGGAATGAGGTGGGGGATGTTTGGTTCTGAGGGATGCTGATTACAACTCAGATAGCTGAACATCAGGAATGAGTCCAATTTCTTAAAGATTTTTGGTGCAATAAGAAGAGGATTTTTTTGCTGCTGATTTCCAGCGCGGCTCCGAGACAGGATGGTTCATATTCAATCTCACTGTGTTAATCTGGTGGGACTATCAAAAAGCAGGAAAATGCCTTAACTGTGTGTGCAAGAGAAAAGGAGTGACGAAATGGTAAATAATCAAAGCTTTCCTAAACGTAGAACTTCGTACTTAAATGAGCTTTTATTTAAACAGAATGGTAATTATCTTGCAGCTGTAACTGTTAAAAATATTTATTTTCAGTTTGAATGCTTAATCACACACCTAATTACGCAATTGTGCATGGGATTATTCCTACTTTGAAGCATAAAGAGAGCCAAGAAACCATGATTGCTCTGTTTTCTCATTGGCACTTTCATTGGCAATTATAGATTCTTGCACAGAAAGTGGCACTTCAGAACTTAAAAAAATAAATAAAACAAACGCAAAATTTAAAATCAGGAAAAAACAAATAGAAAGGATAATGCAGTCAAAGCTGCAGCTGAAGGTCTTTTTCAGTTTTCTTTTAATACTGAATTCACAAAAGCCACCCACAGTGAAGATGTAATTATCTTTAGCGTTCTCTGAGCTCAGCAGCATGTCGATGCTAAGCTGTCCTTGAAGTTGAGCTCCTTTCCAGCATAAATGCCGGCAGACATAATCAGTGTTTATTTGTGTTCTCTTTTACAAGAGTGTTACGACATTTAGTGGCATGAATGTTCCAGTGCTACTGCCTTCAGTTCAGGATACTGCTGAAACAGACAGATTCACAACAGCTGTGTTCATTTATTTCCTCCTGTCCATCAAGTCCAGCGTTTCTGGACTCTTGTTGAAATGGTGACAGAAACTGGAAGAATGTGATTCTTATTCTTCCCAGAGAATTGTTCAGTTTTAGGTACCAAAAGTGAGAAAATTCTCAGGGAAGTTTGGGACGAACATTTGGTTTCCGTTGTAGAAAGCGTGCCACAGGTGTGTTCAGCCGTTATCGCCACCAAAAGGTGATACTTTGAATGAACGTTGGGTTTATTTTTTAACTTCAGTTGTTTATTTGTTCTATGCTTTCATTTCAGAGTATAATGAGACATTAAACTGCATAATTCTCAACAAAAAAAGTGGAAATATTGGGGTGTTGTAAACCTTTTGACCAATAGTGTATATAATAATACATTTACCTGGCTTAAATATCAATAAATCCATACTTACAGACTGGCATCAGTCCACACCTGACAGAAAACATAAAGTAAAACATTACCATCTCAATTATTAATGACCTTGAACTGGGGCTATTTCCCATGATACTCTGGGTTCTTTCATCACTCTGCTTTCTTCTTATATGTACATGTCAATATACACCTACAGTGGTCTGGGCAAAGCCTCGGAGGCTGGAACTGGAATAGAGCCGACCTCCTCCTTGGTGATACTTTTATCCATCTCATTTACAGCGACGGTGCCGGTGGGATCTACTCATTTACAAAACTACAACAAACCCTTTTCTCATGGGCTTCTTATTATCATTGCAGTTTTTCCTCATGGCAGTTATTCCCGCTTTTTGCGTTTGCGTTTGCTGTTTATCTTTTCTGTCAACTCAGACACTCAACTGGTGAAGGCAAATGTCCGTTGGGTTGTGGTTCCTCTCCAATGCTACTTTGTGCTCTCTTAGGAGGCGGGGTTGGACCAAACTGAGCTTTAAGTGGAATCCGATGGGTTTCTGCGTTTTATGACTTGGCACTATTAAAATTTTTAATCAGTCACAATGGGAATATATTAGACTATAAATAGATTATTGAACTGGACTATCTCGAACATGTTTGTGATTTTGTTGTGAATTGCTGGTATACAATACAAATGAATTGAATTGAATTGGGCTGAACTGAAATTGAATTGAAAAACCTACATTTTACAAGTTTTATTAGAGCTGGCTGTATTAACCTAATTTTAGCAGTGCTGATTAATATCATAAAGTCCTTGGATGTCCTTGGATTTTAAACAAGTTAAAATCAGGTACAAATTTACAGAGAAAAAAAAACATGCTGAGGAGAAAAGAAAGAAAGCAATTTAATTTCAATTTAGTTTAGACTAGAATTAGTGACGGAAACCAATAGAAGAAAGGATGGAAGTGGGTCCTACTGTTTCATAAGACGTATAATTACCTTTAGAATAAATACTACAGTTTAAGCAAATGACAAAATGAGTTATCCAGCACTACAAACTGACATTAAATCATATCAGACAGTTTTTCTTCTCACACTGGGTCTAACTTGTGTTGTGGCACCTGTGGACCAGATGCGCCCACCTGCAACACGTCCACTTTCAGCTCTGGCAGCACTCATTTAGGATGTTGTTTCTCCTGAATGACTCTTGAAACGAGAATGTTTGGACAGATTTGATCAGAATGAATTATGGGTTAGCACAAGCTAAGCTAACCATCATAAGGGGAGTGTGTTCCATTTGCTTCCATTGTACAGCGCAGTACAAGGAGGAAAGGCTCCAACAGCACACTTCAGAAAAACTACAGGTGTTGGCAGACATTTTCAAATGGATTTGTCCAGTTCTTCTCCTACAGTCTAAGCTTGAATCACTGGGAGTCTTTATAATGGCAACGAATCAACATAGGTTATCAGATTTTTTTTCTTTTAAATAATCCATTTGATTGCTGATTATCAAGCTCAGATTCGATATTCACTGACACAGATTCGCCTCTGTTGTAATACTTGACCACAAATCAGCTGCTGAGGTATAAAACTCAACTTTTTCATAGATTCTGTGCAAAATCCTGCAAGAGTAATGTGACAAAAATACAAAGAAGAGGGAAAGACATATCTTTTGTCAAGAGATCCGCTGAGGTTTTCAGTCCTATGCAGCCTCCTGAAGGCCATCACACATACATGCTCACAGAAACCACTCCTGGCGATCAGTTTGAAGGCGATGCATAAGATGTTGGTGGTACAGCTGAACACACATAGATTATTTATCTTACATGATTCAGAGGAAAGAAGCTCATACCCAGATGGATAAATTAAAAAAGATGCCTTTCAGATCCTCAACTTTCCTTCTTGCCTTCAAACCTCGTGGTACTGCTTCTTTTAAAGATGTGTTTTGTGATCCAGGTGTACATCAGATTAAATGTAACCGTCCAGCACTGCTCGCAAAGCCTGACTTTAATCACCGAATGCCGAGTTACAAGGAGGTGAACTGCCCTAAGCTCCCCTTTGTTTAATTAAACTGAGCAAACCTTGTGCTGCACATGCCAGTTGTGTCCCACATGCTAGTTTGTAACCCCATAAAGTGCCGCGCACGATGAGCCCAACTTCAAGAGGTCCAGAAGAGGTCCTTATTCCTTCCTCCCTGACATTAAATCAATGGACGGCCTGTCGTGAAATTTGTACTTCTGTAATGTCAGAGAGCAACACGGAAAATGTTTCATCATCATCCAACAAAATGAAGGACCATGAGGCTTGAAAATGGTTTCAAAGGAAGCATCTCCGTCTTGGTTGATGTATCAGGGGTTAAATGTGTCAACGTAGTAGCATCATAGTAATTCAATTCAGTTTATTTGCGTACTACCAGTTCAAAACAAAAGTCATCTCATAGTGCTCGATTACAAATCCAGTTTCATCGTGTCCAATTACAATCCCATTGAAGCATTATTCCATTAATCCATCTAGTTCAACTCAGTGATTTGTAATTCTATTTAAATAATGTCAGTTCTCAAGAAGCAGCAACTTTCAGGAAACCAATGAATCTTCACTTAAAAAGCAAATATTTTGGTTATTTTATTTTTTTACTGGCTTGAGAGCAAATATTTGCACTTTGTTCTGGGTCATTTGAGTTTGTAAAGATGTTATTCAGGGAGCAGGTCAGAGCTGTGGCAGACGGATCTAGAAGAGAGAAAAATAATACAGATTGCCCGTCTTTATCTCCATCTATCTTTGTATCATTACATCATTTGCTGTAACTCTGAAGTGGGTAATTCAAAGCTGAATGACAGATCTAAAAAGAGGCACACAGGCTGTAATATTTCTCGTTTGAACTCAATCCCCCATCCTTCATCGTCTTTGTCGATGAACAAAGATAATGTACATACAGCAGACAATAAGGTGCTTGGTGTTATAGATGGGCTGCCTCAAAGGTTCAGTCTGGGGAGTTTATAACAAACCTCAAAGCTCACACTCGTCTCTGTGTTTTATGTACTCCTTTCCCTCAGAAAGGAAAGGGCAAATTAGCCATTCTTGGTCTGCTCCCCTTTTTTAAAAAAAAAAATTGTAGCTCTTGTAGCTTTTACTTGCAGTTTAGAGAGATGGGAAAGTGGGGTAGAGAGGGAATGGGGAAGACATGCAGCAAAGGGCAGCAGACGGTAGATGACCTCGGTAGATGAACCGCCTGCTTAAACCCCCAAACCAGCCAGCGGCCCTGGGTCTGCTCCCTTTTTATCTCCAGAAACATCTGCAGAAACAAATACAGCCCTCAGTCTCAGAATATATTTTTTAGTCTGTGCCTGAGGTGTGGACTGCACTGGGATAAAAGGCAGCAGCTAAATATGCTTGGATCAACCTGCAAAAAACGCTCTAATTGGTGGAGCTGGTTTCACTGGACACCTGCATGCCTTGTTGGTGGACCCATACATGTGGTGATGCTGTTTGATTATTGTACGCATTGGTCTCACTTCGTCATGCTGTTTTTAATATATGGTTTTAAATCATTTTATGTTCCTGTTGGCCAGGACGCTCTTAAAGGAAAGATTTTAAATCTCAGTGTGCTCTTCCTGGTTAAATAAAGGTTTGGTTGATTGATTGAAGGTTGCTCAGTTGAAATGGTTCATCGCTGTCTCACACAGTTAACTGACCTCTAAAGTTTTCATTTCATCTGTTGCACCAACAACTGATTATCCCTGATTCATTCATTCATGGTTATTTGGTTTCATATGACAACCAATTATTTTTTTCCATATAGTTGTAGAAAAGCAAAAAGGAAAACTAGAAAATGTAACAGAAGATAACCAATCTGAATGATCATTTTGAAAGATTTAACTGAAATCATTCAGTCATAATCATGTTTTGAGACAGTTTGTCAAACTGCCCTTTGTTCATATTTTCTCCTGTTTAAAAGCAAATTGCATATTTTACTGAAATAAATAGATAAAATGATGAAAAAATATTTAGTTTCTTGGAATATTTCTTGGAACACAACCACCTAGTGGTTGGCGGTGGGATTACAGAACAAAGCACACAGGAACAGAAAGGTATAAACACCAGCGACAGCACAGCCTGTGTGCGTAGCTTTGATGCAGAAGTATGAACCTTTAAACAGTACAAAGACCTGCAGAGAACAAACTGAAGCTGTTTCTGAGTCTTTCCAGCTGAAGGGCAACAATAGCTGTCACAGCTTCACGAAGCTAAACCAAAACTAATGATGTGTTTGACACTTACCTTTGAGTACGACACGCTAACTCTGTCTGTGCTTACCTAGCTGTGCTGCTGGTGTAGCTGCACCTCAGATTGCCCTTTCCACACTTTTCCAGCCTGTTCAGACTTCTTTTCCAGAGTTTTAAAAATAAATGACAAAGATGCAGCTTCCCTCTGTTCATGGTGCTTTGAGTTGGTTTAAAATAAGGGAATTTATAAATAAATAAAAGACCAACAGGCTTTATCCATCCTCTGTGTTCGGCGCTGCCAGACTGCCTGTGACGGTCCTTGACCTGCATGAGGCTCTTGTTACATCTCCTTTTCAGCCTGGAGAAATGGAGTTTGACTCATGCTGTTCTTGCCCTGAATCCTCCAGGGACTGTATTAAAAAGGCATTGCCACAATGTTGACAGGAATACATTTATCGGTATTGTGTCTCCTTTCAAGAGGCGGCTGATGGTGGCGCTGGCTGCCGCGGGTCGCCTTGGCTGCCAGGCGGGTCATTTGATCTCCATATCACCTGCACAGATGCCCCACATCAGCCTTCGGACAGAACCTCACACAAACACTTACAACTTTTTTGGGGACTTCTTCTCGTCAGGCTGGTGAACCTTTGGATTATGACTTTAGAACTGGTTGTCAGTTTCATCCAGGGCCACATCATCACCATGGTTACCGCTAAAGTGATGGTTCTGCTTTGCTTCATTATCCAGCTGTGTTGTCAGATTTCAGGCTAGTTCCTGGACATAAAATCTCAAATCAAAAAATAAATAATTGTGACTGTTATCATAAAACTGAGCCATAAATTACAATTTTTTTTCCTCAAATAACAAAAAATTTCATTTATTTCATGAAGAAATTTGTAAAATGTCGAAATTCATATCACATCTATTTTGTCATGAAATACCAACAAATTGACACTTTTATATTCAAATATAAAAGTGTATATAAATATATAAATATATTCAAATTTACTTTCTTGTAAAATCACAAATTTAAGGATCATTTGGTAATTCTAAACTTTGTATCATACAGTCATGAATGTCACAAAACAGTTGCCCACTTATTAACTTAAAAAAAGTTGCAAATAAAAACGTTAATTTTACAAAAGTCACGAGTTTTGACAAAAATGAGCAACTTTTTGTTGTAAAATCTTTTGCAAATTTAGCTAAATGATGTTTTTTTTGTTTTTTTTTACATGAACCAGATTCTGTCCACCTTCTCAGATCTTTAGTGCCAAAGGGCAGTCGCACTGACATGTTCCAGTCAGGTTTTCATTGTATTTGCACACCCAACAACAGCTGAGTTGGACACACCTGCTTTAGAGGCAAATGACAAGCTTCATACTCTGCACTGGAAATGGTGCACTATGTTTGGAAGAGCTGACAACATCTTTAAGGGATATCATTTCAGCTTGCTGCATCAATGCAAATTTACTCAAAAGTGGAACATTTCACCCCGCTGTGTTTCTGCGCCAACAAACTCTGCCATATGGCTCACGGCACCTGCACATCCTACAACATACGAGAAGAACCGTGAGCCAAATGTTATTTAGGAACGTTCGGTCCAAGAATCCACCTCTAATTATTCTTTCCTCCAGCAGGTAGTCTCAGCGGGGGTTAAGCAAATGTCTGACAGCATTTCGTGGAGAAAGTAACGATGATCACGTCACACTGCAGCTGAGAAAAATCCAACTCAGAAGAAACAAAGAAGTGCGTGAAAACTCTTGTTTTTTGCATTAATTAGCTGATCTTCATCTACGTACCAATAATGAAGAATGCTGAAATGCCTAAACTTTGTTCTGCTCACAGTTTACACACAAATCTGTTCTGCTGAGGTTTCATGAATGAGGCCCACGAGGAGACGTGAAGATCTGGGTTTGGTTCAATGATCTTATGGTTTCTTTTTAGAAAGTCCCTTTCTGCTGTTGTGAACTTATTTCCTGTTTTAAAAGTCTGTCTTTGTTTTGTCCTTTCTGTGCCTTCCTGCTCATGGTTCTGTCTTGGCTGTCTTGGTATGAAATTGACAGATCAGAGCAGCCAAACATGGACCCAGCAGGAACCAGCACCAAATCTTGCCAGCTTTTCAGGGGACCGCGGATGTAAGTTGGTGGGTATTTGTCTTTGGACTGTCTATGAACTTTTGTCAGACCCAGCAATGACAGTCCTGTTGTAGGACCTCTACAGACTGGAGGTTTTGAAAAAGTCCAGGTGTTCAGCGCCCATGGCTCCACCGCCTGGTTCCATGGTGGTCAGCATGGACCCCGTCCTGGCTCCGCTGCTGTATTGCCACAACCTCTTGCCCTAGTTTCTTTGGTTCCTACACCCTCAGTGCTAAATCTGTTACCTACCCAGACCATCCTAAACCAATCAGGAGGAATCTGGGAGACAAAGACAGCGGGCACCCAACCAAGCAGACATTCATCAAACATAACTTTCAATATGGCTGTAACAGTTGCATGATTGACCTTAAAACAGTAAGTAGCGATTTTAGAGAAGATCCTGTGTGCTGGACTGAAAATAGCAAAGAACATATAAACAACAAAACCTGAAATCAGCAGGATTGAAGTAATCTGCTTAAAACCTGCTGGACTAAATGGGTTTTAAGTCACTTGCTGGCCCTTCATGGGGTCCTGCCTTTGGTTTCACCTTTAAAACAGAAGAGCGTTATTCAAACAAGGTTAGGGTGAAATCCTACTCTGACATCAGTTCTGACAGCAAAGTCATTACTATGAGATTATGAATCAAACATCTAGCCCACACTCGGGCGTATGAGCGGGCCAGCAGAGGTTATTTAAATGCAAAAGAGCAATCCACCTCAAACACCCCCCTTTATTAGGGGTAATGATGTAGAACGCCCTGCTAATTGCTGGAAATACAGGGCTCAAATTCCAGCGTTGCTCAAATTTTCCACGTTTGCTGTTTATTCACATAACATTCATCTGCTGTCATGGAAATCAAAGGCGAATGCTAATGGAGCAACTTCAGTGTGAGCTGACGTACAAGGTTCAGCTCAGAAGGATCAAGGGTCTTTATCACAGAGGAATTGAAAGCCGTGCAGCCTCGGCTTCGACTCTCCAGCTCTGCTCAGTGTTTGGTTTTGAATCAAATATCCAAACACAACATGAGATCTGATAAAAATGTATTGATCCCTGTGGGGGAACTCGCTGCTGCGGTGGCAAGAGTGATAATATTCAGCATGTAGAAAAAGACTACCAGAATATAAGAACAGAAATAACACCTCTGTGTATGGTAAATGGCAGCAGAAAAAAATGAACAAAAGCAGTTAAGAAGTTCTAAATGTAGCAATAATATATTTCACACTAACTTTAGTATCTTCTTTTCTAAAGTAGCACTCGTGTCGAACTCCAAAGTGCTGAAAACATCATTTGTAGTATGATAACTATGTGAAACAACAAAACAACGTTTTAGACTTGTGAGCCATCTTGGTAGTCAACTGTGTCACTGCTGACTTGTAAGACACCGTGATAATTTAGGGACAAAATTAACACACATTAACATTTTGTAACAGAAGCTGAGAACACTGTTTCTAAAAAAGGGCCTTTTACAGCTCAAACAGCTGGAAGACGAGTAAAGAGAAAAGGTTGAAGGTGAGGTCAGTAAGTCATGCACACTGGACTTTTTCAAAAGAGGACATTTCCATGATCAAGGGTCTGGGGTAAAACTAGAAACTAGAAGGCGGGAAATGTAGCAGGACCAACGTCTTCCATGGTCCTTTCAGCCGTCACGTCTCCATTTACAGTGACAGAACTGGTTGCACATGAAATACCATTACAGGCCACCTGGTGGCAATAGTACGCTATGCTAGTACGCTATGCTGTATGTCAACCATCAGATGTGTGGACACGTGTGACTTGGACTTGAGTCATTAATTTAAAAAGAGTGTGCAAATCCATTACATTTAAAATCCATTCATTTCGGGCTGAGCTGTGTAACTATGTATGTGCACGCAAGCTAATCAGAATGAGATTTTTCTCTTTCAAACACAAACAAAACTTCACCAAGAATACTTCCATTTGGGTACAAAAACTACAACGACTACCACCATAGAAAAAACAACGAATTGCAATATGAAAAACACACAGGTCAAAGATTACAGATGGAGAAGGAACAGTAGCTGCTACTCTCTTTACCTTTAAAACATAACTGCACCGTTTTCATGAAGGACTCGAAATCCAAAGTTTATGAATTAGGACTTGAGGACTAAGAATGGGACTAGCAAAACAACGACTTGGTCCCACCTCTGGTTGTCAATGAATAAAAGAAGATAAAGATGGTTAATGCAGAGAAATCAAAGACAAAAAACAAATTGCAAGTTCATAATTGATTTAGTGATACATTTTTTTTTAAAAAAAAGGCTTTTGTTTTTAGTTTGTATTCTGGCAAACATGGTATAACTAGCTTACTGCTAGCAAGCTAACTGGCCAGCAGTTAAAAATAAAATCAGCACTTATAATGAAACAAAAAGACACTGGAAGACATGAAAATGAGAGTTATTGCATTTATTTAATTTTTATTTTAATTTTTCCCGCATTTAAAGATGACAGATTTAGAATACCAAAGAAAAATTCACCTAAACCAGATCATATAATTTTTCTAAACTCGGCTGAATGTTTGAAATCAATATATGATGGAGAGCACGCTACTGAGGTGCTGTATGATCTGAGCCTGCATCCTGATCAATATTACATCCTCGTTAGCGAGACAAATTATCCCCCATCTCAGTGTTCAGCTCCCTCTGCCTCTCTTCTTGGTCCAGCTTGTCTCTAATCACACCTAAAAGGGGAGTTTTGATAGAGATTAATTGCATCCCTTGAAACCCTGGCTCCCTCCTGCCAGTTTGGGCCCCCGCCACCCATCCGGCCCCTGAGAGTATCAGTTTAACCCGAGTAAAACACTGAGGTGGCTGCCAGCTAGGAGGAGTGAAGTAGTGGCTGGTGTAACAGTGATGCTGGGTGGGGAGCAGTGCTGATGGATTTGGGGAATTTGAGAGTGTATGTGCATGGCAGAGTGTGTGCATGTGTGTGTGTGTTGCTCTTTACCCCTGCTGCTTCATACACTACGCCTGAGTGGCTGCCAGATCTGACAGCCCAGCTTCCGGAATTCCCGCGTGGCCGACCTCTTGAGGTCGGAGGGTCTCGTTGCCATGTGAACCGCACAGAGCAGGATGCGCCACACTCGGTGCGCAGCTGCTGGGATGCGATCACACCTGCTGTTCATTTACTTTAGTCCACACCAGGAAAGTTAACGGTGTATTTTTACTTTTCTTTCATTGACTTTGACACAGATCGATTGCCAACCAAGAAAAGCTCACAAACAGCCTTCACTTACTTCTCTGTTGGACAGTTTTCATCACAGATGGCCTATATTCTAATTAAAAAAAAGAAAAAAAAAAAACTTTGTTTCTCTCTTTTTAAATTTGGACATTGGGTAATTTCTCTCTGAAGACATTTAGAAAGAGAGCAGTGGAACCTGATCATATTCCTGAATCATAAATTGCACTACTAACTTTTTGGCTGCTTTTTCTTCTTTGGCTACTGCAGAGTGATGATATGCTGCCAGAAAGCCTGATGGAGAAAAAGCTGATTAACTCCCAAAGTGAAATTGAACTCTTAGAAAGCAAGGCTTGCTGTGCTTTCTGAAGTTTCAGGCATCTTGGCAATGTCAGCTTGGTTTTGCAGGTTTGTTTAATTTTGCATTATGTTTTCTTTTTCCTTTTTTATTATTATTATTTCTCTGGGACGCCATTGGAGGATTGTTTGTCAATAATGTTTTTTCCATTGAAATGCACAAGTTTTTGTTGTTGTTGTTATTGTTAAAAATTGTGGTCTTTTCCTGTTTTACTCACTAATTTTGTTCTGAAGGATGGTGAATTGCATCACAGGACTCAAGGCCTCCATGTTCCTCTAAAGTCAGGACTCTTAACCACAGTTGCGTCTCTGGGGACCGTGGGTTGATGAATCTGTAGCAAATTAAAAATGCAAATGCTATTTTCTCTGCCAAACACTAATTTACACAGCAACATATAATCAGAGCAGTGCATGCCTCTGCAATTTTCCTCGTTCCCAATTACAGTATACTTCAGTGGATCGATTTCACTCAGTAGTTTGATTGTTCCCTCTCTCACCCCTCTAAAAAAAAAATTAACAAATAAATAGAATCAAACCAGTAATACATTTTTTGACAGCTTAGAGGCAATACAGAAACCAGTAAATACAGAACTGACAGAAGTAGAGGAGAGATGGAATTTTACACATCCTTCTTCCAGTCATGTTTCCTCTTAAGGCAAAGAATGTATTTGCTTTTTCCACCAAACACTCACATCAACAACCAACAACCTTTTCTGTGTAATAACATGCTTATTACACCTGTTATGACGTGATTCCACCAGGGGGCAGACAAGCGAGCTCAGAGGGTACATTAACGTATACATATATATATCTATATGTCAAATGTAAACGTAAAAAACAGAATACAGCAGAGGATATTAGCATTTGTTGATGCTAAGACCACGCCAGGAGAGCAACAGCAGTATCTCTTAAATGAAGGACTTGACATGTATAATCCTTCTTGCTCACATTTTTTTGCTGAAAAAAAAAAAGCTTTATGTCCCCTCACTCTCCATCTTTTCCTTATTTATTAAGTGGAGATTTTAGTTTTGTTTAAAAAAAAAAAGACCTTATTCTGCTTTTCCATCTTTTCATATTTATCAGCAGTATTATGTGGTATTATCAACATAGGCTAATAAAAAAATGCGACTGAAAGTGAAAGTTTTGCTCCATATGACGTCCCCAAGGGCAGGATTTCCTGTCAGTCATATTCTCCAGCTCATTCCGCATCCACAAGTGCACAAGAGTTTCAGCTTCCATTATAGAAATTGAAGATTTTACCCGCGCTTCAAAGATCAAAGATGTTTTCCATCTTGAAAGAGCTGCTAGTTGTTCCTACAAGCATTTTGTTTTTGTTTCCAAGATGTCCCCAAAGAAATGTGCTTTTGTTGTGAGGGAAAGCTGACCACGGCTGAGTGGGTGCAGTCTGGGTTTCCAGGACAGCCACGGAGAGAATGGACTTATTTTCTCTTCTCAGAGGACTTTGTCACAGTCCTGGACATTCGATTTTTTTTCTGCTTATTTAGGTCTTTTGGTGTTGTCCTGTTTTGTTCAGTTTTGGTGCTGGTTTTCTTGTGCTGCGTCGTCTGTTTGAATGTTGAGTATCTCGTTTACATGAAGGTTTGGCTTCATCTCGTGTGTTGTCTATATGTTGTCTTTCATCAGACATTCTTGGGCTTGGTTTACATTTTACCACATTTATCTACATCTGTTACTGCAATCATGTATAAAAAAAAACAAAACAAACAGTGAGCGACTGAAAGAAAGTATAATCCGTAACTATAATGGCTGGTTTAAGTGCCTAAGCTAGGCACGGCCCCTAAGCCATCTCTGGTGTCGCTCTGTAGTTACACCTACCAACCACTAGATGACAGCATGAGTACTTGTTCTGCAGTGCTGTAGCTTGCAGTGTCAAGTTTCTTTTTATGTATTCTGTTGTATATATATGTATATATATATATATATATATATATATATACACATATACAT
>JBAMYA010000016.1:950929-962603 GCA_037176975.1 Arrhamphus sclerolepis
ATCATGGGGGTGTATGCTTAAGGGTCCATCTTCCCGCTTTACAAAATGCCCTTTTTCATCTTTTTATGTGTTGTCTAGCCAAAGTTATGATTAATTTTATATGGCAAATTGTTTTTAATCCAGAAGAGGTGATTATTGCGCAGGCTTTGCAAAGTTAAAACCATCTGAATTTGGAAAACCAAATGTAAAAGCCTGTCACCCGTCTTTTAATTCTGTGTTTTTCTCTTTTGTGTAAATAAATAAATAAATAAATAAATAAAACAGATATCATCTGATTGTAGTAATTCTTAGGATCAGGTAAATACAAAAATGTGACTCTTTAAGAAAAGATCAGCTAAACCGAAAACAAACAATCATGAGGGCAATACTGGGTACCCCCTTTCTGGTTCCATATGATTTAAGAGGGCAACTTGCAGCCAGGTGTTGCTAACCAGTCCTTGATGAACTGATCCCCAGCAGGTATGCAGGTCTTTAGAAAAGCTCTGGAACGCTCATGTACAGTATGTTAACATAATGCTAGCAGGGAACGATAAACAGGGAGGTTGTTGCTGCGCACTACAGAAACAGCAGCAGAAGAAGATGACTCGTCTTTTATTAGGACATTTGTTAAATACTGTTTCTGCAGTTTTTGTATGAATAAAGCACTTTGTGTTGCACGAAAGTGCTATCCAAACTAAGAGTAATTGATTGGTTGATTGTCAAAACAAGTTGAGTATCAAGAGCGTAGTATAGGCTATTTTCTTGTACAAATAAGAGATTCCAGTTACAAAAATGACAGAATTGTGCATGAGTTCAACTCAGGTTCAGTTTATTTAAATCAATATATAGCAGGAGGTTAATTATGTTTTCATATTATTTATTATTACAGCTAATTTATAGTTGGCTGTAATATTTTCATCCAGGCAGAAATGTAGAGTTACTTCTAAATATTTATCAAGTGTCTTAGTTGACTCAAATTTTATCAAATGACAAATTTCACTTAATGTAACAACTGTAAGGCTATTTTAAATGTCATGAATTGTACAGTCAGGTAACTCAAGTGTGTTCTAGAAAACCAACTTCTATCCTGATGGCTGGTTTCTGCAACGTGCATATCCTTTGGAGGTTGCTTTTGTAAATGTTTCAACACCATCAGGTTCAATAACTGTGCAGTACAAGATGTTCAGTGCTTTCTGACTGAAGACTGGTTTTACTGGTTTTACCCAGTATTCCAGTGCGTCTTGCGATCTTTGTGCATCCTGATGTGAGGATTCCAGCATAGTCTGATCTCTATAACACAAGAACTTGTTCTCATATACTCAATCTGATTGTACATTATTAATTTGTGAGTTTTGTGTTTTTCTGATTTCCAAATACAGTGAACTTTGTTTTGTTTACATTTAATGACTTATTCTTTTCAAACCAGCACTTAAACTTCTGCAGATCATCTCCAGAGCACAAAATATTTATATTTCAGCAAAGACAACAGATTTCAGCATGTTAGATACTTTAGATCATTTTTATACAGAATAAATAATTTAGGCCCCAAAATTGAACCTTGTGGGACACCGTACAGAATATTTGCATCGTTTGTAATTGTAATAATATCCTGTCCTAGAAAAGTTTCCAAGGACGTTGAATCTGTCATCGTCCTCTACCATAAAACTACTCACATCATTGCTTATTTCTTTTGCTAAATTTGGACCCACATCAACAAAGAAATTATTAAATCTATTCTCTATTTCCTTCATGAGGGTTTTTTTTTCTATCCTTATCCGAAGATTCTCTGCATATGTTAGGTCATTTTTTCTTATTTCTGATAATACTGTTTAATGTATTCCATATTCCTTTAGCATTTTTTAATCTAATAGTTTGGTATAATAATTCTTCTTAAATATCCGCATGATACTGATTAATTTGTTTTTATATTTAAGCTCCACCTCTTGTTTTCTGCTTGTTTGGTGTATTGTTTTTTTTGTTTTTTTGTTTTTTTTTGCATGGGTTTTCTTATTTGTACACTGTTTTAGTGGGCAGTGTTTGTCATACACATTTTTTTTTTCCATAAACCACTCATATGCTCATATCATAACATTTGTATACTTTTCCAATTACAGTTTAACAGCTCATTTCTAAGAGCAGACATGGATCCGTATTCTCTTGTATTTTATTTGTCTTATCTTCTTCCTCTTCCAATAGTTAGATTCATAAATTGAAAAAAGAGGGGGAGGGATCACAAATGTCATTCACCACTAATAGTAGAACTTTCAATGTTATTGGTAAATATGTTGTCTATAAGGAATGAACAATCAGATGTTATTCTGCTTGGTTTTGTAATTGTTGGAAACAGGCTCAAACTATACATTACTTCAATGAAATCCTGTTTTTCCATGTTTGTTGGGGTTAAGTACCGGCAGCGAAGATCCGTGGCCGCCTGGGCCGACCGCTCACAGGGAGGGTTGTGAAGTTGCATAGAGAGCTGGGAGGTTAGATTATTTTATAAACTTTCTTGGGGAGGCTTTCAAGTTCTGTTGTGTTGCTTTAATTAACTGTCAGGCACGGCGGTGGAGGTGTGGTAATTTGGGTTTGTTTTAAAGCCAAAACACACTGGAATCACTGATCTGCTCATGAATTCTGCTCATGAATTCTGCTCAGTAGTTCCTAAATCAGTTTTGCTTTTTCCTCCCTTTTATGACTTAATTTATGTGAAATGATTAAATAATGATCAGGTGATAGTTATGTTTTTGTTTCTCTGATGTTGTATTTCCCAAATACAAAGATTACCATTGCTACGGTGATCATTTCTTTATTACATCATTTCACACACACTCACTCCCTAGGTAGTCCTTTCTTCTTCTGCTGCTTCTTCTTCAAATTTTATCCAGTTATTAAAGGAAATTACAATATTTCCTGCTTATGCATGAACAGAAACTTTTGAATAAAATAATAGCTAAATAGCTATAAATAAATAAATTGGCTAACAGCTGAGGTTTGACAGACTCGTATCAGTTTAAAATCTTGTTAATTATCTCTTCTAAGAGTCACTCAGTCAGAGATGACAGATGAACGTAGGTGTCTCTAACCGTGAAATAAACTGTCAGTCATGACATTAAATCCAGTTCTACGGTGCTTCTGTCCGCCTCTTTCATACATGGGTATGACAAGTCACGCATGTCTAACAGTGGGGCAAGACTCGTCCCCAGTCTGATTAGTTCTGCTCCAGAAATGTTGAGAGTGACGAGCTAATCGCGAACCGCGGCCTCTGAGGGACTGGAGGGACAGATCGATGATTCGCCGGCAACTGCCAGTGATGCATAGCTTCATCCAGAGCAATGACAAAATGATAGCATGTGGTGAAGGCAGGATGAGCTGTCACCGTGGGCCGTCTGCTATCCATATCCGCTCGAGATGTGACAACTTTATTACTTTCAGGAACACAAACCTCCTCGTCTTCAATCTGATATCATGTCCACGTGTAATGCTTAGTGTTTCAGTGTCTTATCTTGTACGAGACATGACACGAGACGACGCATGTTGAATGCAGAAACATGCGAAGTTGACCACATATCTGCTGGGAGAAAAACAAACAAATCTATACATCTCACATCTGAAGTGGCTGCACCTGAATGTCGCCCAGACTGTGCAGTCGATTTACCCTTTCAGGACTTTTTTTATTGTTTTATTGCTTAAAATCATTTTTTAATACTGAAAATAAATCAATGAGCCCAGTCAAGTGTCTCAGTGTTAACTGAAAATCATCTAACGTCTGTGGAAGCTGAAGCACCATAAAAATACATGTTATTCTACTCGGGCTGAGGAGATTATTCATTGTCCTTTCTTCTAATTAAGCAGCCGTTCTGCTTGTTTCCATGGTAGTTACAAGCACTTGGCTCTCAGTTCTGTTGTAAGCAAGAAGGTGGAAGTGAAAGACCATTAACTGTTCCTGATGAGGCCAGCACGGAGCAGTGGAGAACAGTGTCAAAGCCACATTTTACAAACTTTAAGTCAAATGTTTCCATATATTTTCTTTGTGTTTTATATCATTGCCTTTAAACTGCACTACTTGGATCAAATAAGAATAAAATAATAAAAAAAAACGTCCATCGTCTCTCAAATACGGTGGTCGTTAGTCTTACAATGATACAAGAGTAACGATGACAGAAAGAACCGTCTCTCGACCAAAGACAGACAAAAATAAAAGGACAGTTATTGTTATCAGGACTTTTCCTACAATTTCCAGAAGGGGAGAATAACGAGCAAATCAGCCCTGATTACCTTGTTTAGGTCATCTTACTGAGGCTGAACCAAGCTAACGAACCACAAGCAGGACAGGAAGTGAGATCAGCGAGGTCAGACTGCGGTTTACAGGCAGGGTCGTTATTAAACACTGACGCTGTCAGAACAACTGCTGGACCTCCAGCACATCTACACTCATCTGACAGGAGATGGGAGAGTGGGAGTAATCAGTCCCAGGTGAGTGATCAGCAGATCCCAGTGAAGGGATCAGGGAGCAACGACGAGCACACGGTCCACGATGTCACAAAATTTAGTGTTTTATTTTTAAATTTTACCTTTCGTGACATTCTTCAGATTTTTATGCAGAAACAGTTCAAAAACAATGTGAATTTGCGATCATTACTTGTGTTACTTTTGTTTCATCACTAGTTTGAAATCATTTTTCAGTTAACAGTTTTGTCTGTCTGACATTTGGAGCTCCACCTCCATCAGTTTGTCAGTGAAGTCATTTAATTAAATTTGAATCAATAAACAAAGTAAACTGCAATAATACGAAAGCCAGTCTCTATGGTAATCTAGCCTTGCAGTCTTCCGAGCATATTTTCTCTCAGCAGAGAATGACGGAAGACTGTTAGAGAAAGGGTAGAGGGAAAAAAGGTTTGGAAAATGTTCAAGCTGAATGATCGAATGACAACTGTCAGAGATCCTTATATGTGGGAACCCTGATGACGAACGCTTACACGCTCCTGATCGTTACGTGAAATGTGAGGATACCGTAGTCACACTCAGCCACTGAAAATGCATTAAAGGTTTATTTAATCCAGCTGTCTCCTTTCCCGGGGTTGTCCAGGACCACCATTTTCACAAACCACGTGTCTGGACCAACTCGGAGACAGAGAGCAGTGCTGTAGACACTGAGGAGCTGGACGTCTTCAAGACCACCAGCTCCTCCCTAAACCTCTTTGAGTCATGGGAAATTGACACTATGGCCAGAACTGAAAGGAGCTGGAGGTCAGAGTCTTGATCAGAAGTTCAAAAGCAAATTTCCACCAGCTCGTGTCTGTAGCGTCCAGTACAGATGACGCGAGCCCGTGGTAGAGGTCATAAAACTCCTGAACCTCCTTCAGGGGGCGGGAGAACTTGCCGGGTCAATTCTCTGACTGGTCCGTTAGTCGTGATTTGAAGCATGGTGGAGACGACTCACCTGCAGCAGACCTGGAAGCAGATGAAAAGTCCTTTAATTACAAAAACAAAACCAACAATAAAGAAAGAATGGGACAGTGACGACTGCCTGATACCAAAGTTTCTAATCACGGTTCAAACGCACAGCTGCATTTTCCAAGAACAATTGTTTTGGAGATTACTGGATAACTGAGTGAATCGCATCAACAGTTCGAGTCATGACTTGCAAGATACTTAGAAACGTGAACCTTTGCTACCTGCATTTGTATTTGCTTGCAAAGCAGTACCTTTGCATACCAGCCAAATAACCAAATAATCCCAAAAAGAATATTATTTAAGCCTTTAAGTCCCCTCTCCAAGTGCAAAATCACATCCCCATAACAGAAGCACCCTGTTCTACACTACAAACATTTACCAAATCAAAGATATGTTTATATAATTCACATAAACTTCAGTGACTCTCTTCTTGTGATGTCACCAAAACAAGGTGTTGAATAAATTAGCTGACTGGTGAAGTGGTTCAATACTGGTTTGAAGCTTCAATTTAACATCACTAGAACAAGAAAAGGAACCAAATCTAAACAGGACGAAACAGAACCAGGAGG
The DNA here is from genome assembly GCA_037176975.1 of Arrhamphus sclerolepis. Classification (NCBI taxonomy): domain Eukaryota; kingdom Metazoa; phylum Chordata; class Actinopteri; order Beloniformes; family Hemiramphidae; genus Arrhamphus; species Arrhamphus sclerolepis. The sequence goes on from JBAMYA010000016.1 coordinate 956,929, forward strand.
AGGCAGCTGGGAAACACAACCAGGACTGAACAGAAGCCCACGGAGCGGCCCAGCATGGAGGAAGACAAAGACAGACGCAGGTACACACAATCAGAGAGATGGAACAGAGGAAGTGAAAGAGAAAGAACAAAAACACCAAACTAGTTTCAGATCCTAACACGTTCCATGGGTTCTTGTTCTGTTTCTGGAATTTTCTGAATGGGTTCATCTCGGTTGCTCAGGACCATCTCCATGATAATGTTGTGGTGGTTTTGCGTGGGATTTGGGTGTGTGGATCTGGACGTCCTTTACTTGTCAGGTGGAGACTGGAGGTCTTGTTTCTCGTGTTTGTTTTCAGCTTGGTTCACTCGCTTTAGGTTCAAGGGTCAGGCTGTGGATAATGAAAGGAAGTCATTTCAACGTCCTTTAACGGACAGCAAGCTTTTTTTTATTTATATATGAGTTGGCAGGCGTATGAGTCATGAAGGCTCGTAACAACCGTCAAAGACATAATTCTGGATACAAAGCAGTCATGTGTTTTCATTAAGGTGTTACTTTGTCCTTCTCTGCCTGTCCTGCTTAAGCTGAATTTACACGCTCAGACTGATTTCCACACTAAACACTTTCTCATCTCTTGTCAGGATGGATTTAGGTGGTGTTATACAAATTTATCCATTTCTTTCCCATTACCTTTTCTCACCTGTTGTTGTTTACCTGCCTCCTTCCCATCCCCCCCCTCGCTCTCTTTCGGCTGAGTGACTTTTGGAGATGGACGTAATGAGACAGGTCCATGCAGAGAGGGAGATGCAGGCAGAGCCATGAAGCAATGCGCCCGTAAACAAGGTGAAAAATAATCAGGTGATGGTGGACTGTGGCTCTCTGAGGGCCCGCTGCAGCTCCCAGCACCGCAGCCACGCAACAATACATCACTTTCTCCTTAGAAATGACTTTTTTACCTTCAGTCAGCTCTCGTTAGGGTCGTCACGGTTCAGATTTTTCTGTTTATTTGTTTTCATGCCTGTCTTGATTTGGCACTGATACTGGTCATTTGTTTTCTCCTTAAAACTATTTGAACTTTTCTTCTGACTCATTTTAAATTTCAATGTGATATTTTTTCAAGGTTAAGTGTTTTAAGTAGCATGGCATCTTTTATGACTTTCTAATGGATGGAGTTCTGTGATGAAAAAATAAAACTCAATTAAAGTGACCAAATCCCTCTTTTCTGTAGTTTCTGATTTATCTGCATTTATTATGATTAATTATCATATAAGATGCAAATAGGCTCCAAAAAATATTATTTCTAGTATTTTTATGTGCCACATACTCGGCTGAGAAAGCCTCCTACTGGAGAGCTTTTTTCTAACGCCCGCTCTCTATGACATCACAGAGGGCAGACTTTCCTTATATGGTCATATTCTCCACCCACAAGCGAGCACTTCACCAGCTGTTCTAAAAGCAGATGATTACAGCTGTGCTCCAAGGATGGAGTGTGTCAGTACCATCCCAAAAAATCTGTATGAATGATGCCTCAAAAGATAAGTGTTTTTGATTGTTAGGAAAAATTGAGTTGTCTTATAAGTTTAACCGTCTTGCTCCCCGCGGAGGCCGGAGCCTGCTCTGGTGCTTAGACCCTATTCTCAAACGAGGTGTACGCGTGTACTTTCTAAACTGACGGACGTTTCCAGCAGGTTGTCCCCTTTGCCACAAACCCCACAAAAAAATGGGCGGCAAGACGAGAACTCCCAAAAACCTCTGACACCAAACTGTTGTGGCAAATTTCTACTTACTAAAGAGCAGTAGAGAGATGGTCAAATCACAGAAGTTTATTCCACTTGTGCACAAGAAGAAACTGTCTCAGATGGTCAGACACACATCCTGAGAGTTGCCCCGAACAGTCCAGAGACAGGGACATTTATATTGTTTATCTTAACATTCTTGGACGTTGACTACAGACACATGGTGATCACAAATCCAGGAGCTTCCCTGAGACCTTGGTTGTTAGATAAAGTGTGGTGAAGACTGTGTAAACTTCTCTCTGTCCCTTTCTTGTCTCTGCTGCCTACTGCTCTCTGCTGACAACTTCAGTAAAAAACTGGTTTGGATGTTGTTTTTTATAATTATGGTTAAACGTTGTGCCTGGGGCACTTGTAACGATGACTGGCGTTACCCTGAGGTTGGAAGGAGGTGTTATTATTTCCTCTTCCCAAAACAGAAATCAAACCTAGAAAAGTGTAGACTGTGGATTAAACTGTGGACGGCCTCAAAACCAGTTAAACACCTCAAATATCAACAAGCACAGCTTTGTCCGCTCCAAGGTCAGTAAATATGTTTATTAACCGTAGTATTATGTTATACTGCCAACAGATACCAGCTAATGAACCCACAATGAAAAATATAACAAAAACTAGCCAACCTGCTCCATGTTACGTTATATAGACCTGCTGCTTTTGCTTCTTAATAACTGTAATAGTGCGTAGACACCTACCCAGCCTTACAGGAGCAGCGCTGCTCCTTTATGTTGTGGTCGCCTCAATCCATCGTCTCCATCACCAGGTGATGTGGTGGTTCACTCTTGCTCTGCGATCTGTAAGCTTTAGCTTCTATTTTTATCCATATTTTGTCATAATTTTGTTGCCATGTGAGCAAGACATCTTGAATATATCTTTAAATGCGTACTGCCAGCTCTTTTGTCTGTTATAATCTGAAATATTAGCTTTATTCCTCCAAAAATTGGGCAATATTTCTGTGCAGTGAGAGACAGTGAGAGCGCCATGCAAGTCTGGTTGGCTTGTCGGACCTAGCAACAGTAACTAAGGGGAGCAGGGCTTGTGATAGGTCAGCTGTCCCCAAAATAATTATTTTTCCCATGTGATGTTATGTCAGTCAAAAGATGAATGTGGTACTGTATATGTATTTAAATAATTAAGTAGTTTTTGCAGACAGTTATTAAGAGTCCACATTATTCATTCATAATAACCGTGTAAGTATACAGAGCTCAAGCTGGAGTTTTCAGCTCTCACTTCACCTGCTGAATCGTTAATGACACCCAGCTAATTCTGACGGTGTCATATTTACCTTCAGATGATCCTGCTCCACATATACATGCATGTATGAAGCCAATGTTTAATACTGAGGATTCTTCCCCTAGTCCTCATTTGTTACCATAAGCTGTACCTGGGTGGGACCCCTACCATTGCCCCCCCTCCCCTCCAAATCCTCTGCAAAGTGATGAAGAGTATTTTCTTTCATTCAGAAGGTGACCCTTGAACAGCTACTGCATCTCCTGCTTGATTTCCACTGAGTTATTGGTGGATCGCAGTCGTGTGAGGAGTCTGCTCGTACACGTCTCCATCACACCGATTACCTTGATGGATCGCTGTCTGTCAGTAACCACCTACCAAGAGGAAAGGAAGTCATATCAACAGCAGTCAATCCATTTTCTAAACTGGCTTCATCCTGTACAGGGCCTGAGGTGTGTGTGTGTGTGTGTGTGTGTGTGTGTGTGTGTCATTGAGTGGGTGTCACATCAATGCCTGAATATTAAAGATTAACCACATACTCCCCCTGTCTCTCCGTCAATAAAGTGTTTAATTTGTTAGATTTTGGCTTTATTTCATTGGAAAAGACATTAACTTCCTGCTACTTTCATAAAAAGCCCTGAAAGGTCCCATAAAATGCATTAATTGGTTGGTTAAATGGGTTTTCTGGCATTACATACCAATATGTAATGTTGTTTTTATTAAAAAAAAAATACACATGTGCATTTTTACCCACCCATCAAATCCCTGTGAACGTGTCTGTCATGACAACAGGTTAGATAGATTGATAACTGTTTACTTTGGTCAGCTTAAACAACAATCAGTAAAAAGAAAAACATAATAGTCAAAGTACAAAACCAAAAAAGAAAAAGGCTGAAGCAAATGTTTTGTTGTTGTTTTTTTCATATTCTATTCTAAAAATATCTGTTAAGGAAAAAGAAAAATCAGCTCTTAAAGCAACTTTTGTATAAAAAAAACTTTACATAGTATTTTTACATACATATACACCCATAAACACATATGTCTACATGTTTACACCAAATGCACATGATGGTCATTAATAATTTTACATTTTAAACCTTTTTTTAAAGCCTTTTAAACACGTACACTTAGTTCACTTAGTTCATAATTAGACACAGAATGGAAACGCATCTTTAGCTCTTTTAACATTTTCAAAAGTAAATAAACTTCTTAAATTATTGTGACCTACTCTTAATTCAAATAATCCCTGAATGCAGACTGGAAGGCTCCTATTTAAAGGTACAGTAGACTGCATTAACTGGCTGATTAAATGTGTTTTCTGAGGTCTCTAAATAAGGGACAAAATGTTGTTTTTATGTGCTTTTTACCCACCACATGAATTCTCTGTAATTCTCTCTGTCATGAAAAGAAACTGTTTTAGTGAGTTAATAAATGATCAAACAGACGATGCAGCAGGGACGGTGGCCCTTTGACCGAGGAAGTGGAGGCGAGGTACATCAAAGGTGAGCTTAACTCCCCGACAGAAACGGGAGCCACGTTTTACCTTCGCCATAATTGGTCTTAATTAGGCCTTTTGAAATAAATATGAAGATCCAGTGGTGCTCGGCGATCGTACACCAGTAAGGCGCTGCATTTATGGTGAGGAGCGACGCAAACAGGACAAACGAGCTAAACGTCAGGAGCAGCAGGGAAACCACACACTCTGGAGCCACATTTCCTTCTGGGATCAATAATGTGTTTTGAACTGAACTGAACTAAATTGAATTGAATTAAGACAAAAACTCCTTTTTAGCAGCTCTAATACCTTTATGGATTTTATTTTCGCTCTGTTAGTCAGCATATTGTAAAACTTAGCTCCAGGTTACAGCTCTAGATGCTGTTTACAAAGGTTGTTAGCCCTCAGTTCATTTATCCTGCACTCTGTGTTAAATTAATACAAAAAAAGTTTCACAGGGTTCACATACTTGTTTTTTGCCTCCATGTTGCAGTGTGTACATGCATCTTCAGGGTTTCTCGAGCGCTTTTTATTTTAAGTGCAGGATATTTGAGTATGTGTGTGCAGTGTGGTGGAAATAGATAGCTTTCCTCTTGTATAAATGAAATAACCATTCAAAACAGCTTTTTGTAATATGTAAAAGCTATCTTTGTCTGATATTAATATTTGTTTGATAAACTGAAATATGTAAAACAGAAAAAAAAAAACATTGTCAGATCAATCAGAGTTCTAACTTTTCCTCTACAAAGAAAAAGAAAAAAATATGTAAGGAAGGCAGAGACCACGTTGGTCAGTTTTACCGAGATGTGGGCATCAATAGACCATGTAAATTTTATTGGCATCAATAGATCATGTAAATTTTATTGGCTTTTGGCAGAAGTTTATTTTGCCTTGAAGTCAGAATCTGCTGCTCTGGTGTAACTGCTTTTGGTCTTCTAGGCTGTGCAGAGTTTCCTGGGAGAACGTGTCTCTGAAATAAAGAATAAAAGCTATTTTTCAACAGGCTGTACTCCAGGCTAATGCTGAGTTAGAGAAAAAAGGATGAGTGTAGGATATACGGAATATCACGATGAATGAGCAGACACGGGGCAGCACGGTGGCTTAGTGGTCAGCACTGTTGCCTCACAGCTAGAAGGTTCCTGGTTCCAGCCTCCACAGGGGCCTTTCTGTGTGGAGTTTGC
>JBAMYA010000016.1:962703-1000658 GCA_037176975.1 Arrhamphus sclerolepis
CACACACACGCACACACACACACACACACACACATGCACAGAAACCCAGCTATCCCAGAGGCCTCGTGTGTGTAGGGTTCCCTTTATCATATTGGGTCCGAGCCAGCCAGTCACATAATCATGAATTCTTCCTCCCGCTGGTCGAATAAGAGCTAAAGAGAGGAAAACATGATCACTCAGCAAATTAAAATGATTAAGGGGATGATGCAAATGTATAGGTCCCGCTAAAATAAAGTGTACTGACATGTATCAATACCCAAATCAATTAAATCCTAATTATGTCAGTGCTTAATTACTATCAGGCGAGAGGTTATAAATTGTTAATTACCTTGCTGCTGTCTTTGCATTTTTGCAGAAAACAAACACAGCAATTAAATATGCATGTACTTTTTACAGTGTTCCAGTGTTTTTACAGTGTGCTGATCACTCGGATAAAAATAATTTGCACTGGTACTGGTCCAAATTCTGGCGGTCTCGTGAGGATTTTTGTCCTCAAACTGGCGTACGCTGGGAAGCCGTGACAAAATGATGTCCAACGCTCCGAAAGATAGAGAGGCGCTGGAACCAGCGGGAGGACACATGTACAACAGCATCAGTACAGTCCAGCTTTCTCTGCTCTATCGACTTTCATCCTCAGAGATTAACGTAGATTTCTTTCATTCTTTCCTCGGCACGGACAAAGTCGATTTTCCCCAATCTCTGTCAAACACCATTTTCAGCGCTCTGCCATTGTTTAATTAAGAGGAGGTGTGTGCTACATGAGAGCACGCACACTCTGGCTGGATGAAGGAACTCCTCCGCTGGGACTTCATTCGCTTTGAGAGGCGAGCGTGGGTGGAGGAGAGGAGATATGCTTGCCAGAGAAATGTACAGCACTCCTCCAACACTACTGAGCGCCCCGAGGGAGACGAGGCACAGAAATCCTCCTGGATTTTCTCTTTCACTCGCTTTCTTGCTCTCCCCTCCTCTCTCTCTCCTTCTCATTTGGTTGTGGTAATTCATCACGGAGTATCAGAAGCATTCAAAGCTTCTGCGCAGAGATGAAGGCTTTGGAGCCTGTGTATAATTGGTTTCCGTGAGGTCCCAGCATCCCCATTGAACCTTCTTGACTTTCTGTCCTTTGCAGTGTTGCGGAGTGTGTGATAACGACAGAAGGAAAAACCCCTGAAGACAGAGAGAGATCTTCGGTGAAAGGACAGAGAAGGCTTTGCATCTCCAGAACATTCATAAAATTACAAGCTTTTGATTTATTATGTTCTTTTCATCTGTTTAAGGAGAATGCATGAATATGTCATACTTTTGAACATGCAAGAAGAGAAGCTCGAGTCAAAGGAAGCCCAGCACTAGAAAATTCAAAGGTGCCCATGGGACAGACCTGTTATAATTTTCTGACCTTTAGGTCAAATTAATTACTATACAGATGGGTACTAATAATAGAAAAAGGGATACATTTATGCTGACAGTTCATAATACAATTATCAAAGGAGATATATTGTGGAAATCAAAACGTCCTCTCTGCTAGATGCTAGATATTTACGTGTATGAGGTGATTATTGAATCAAAAACTCTGAATTTTGTCAGTGAGATTTGGGCCGACTGAGTCTGAAAATATAGTTCACTTCAGTCTTACATGGTGCTGTGACATCACAGACCCATTTGATGTTTCTCAGAGGTATGTTGAGAATCCATTTGGTTTTTCTGTCTCAGAACCAAATGAGATATTCTACAAAACTCTGTGCAGACCACCTACAGTCAGAGGTTTCCGGTTTGACTCCAGGTTGCACTCTTCATTTCTGCGTTGAAGCAGTTTGGCACCGCAAGCAGGGATGCGTGTGCCGTCACAAAGTCCTGGTTAAAACAAGGAAACCTTTAAAAGCAACATAATGGAACTGAAAAACAAAGTGTTAGAATTACTTTAGTTCAACTTATATCAAGACAAATCCCACTTTTGCCAAAGCCTGAGCAGCGTCTGCATCAGTGCTGTGCACAGGAAGACACGCCTCCCAGCTGCCAATCACATGTACTGTACCAAAGGAAACAGCGGTGGAATCTGAGAGGACATTTCTGCTGAAATTACCAGTGAACTTGACTCTGTACTGCACACAAAGATCAAAATATCATCCCACTGGTGAAGTTTGGTGGTTGTGGTGGCGTTTGACTACTGGTCATAATCAAAGGAAATGAACTCAAACGCGTTTTCCAGAATACCCCAGATGATGATGTCAGGGTGGCGTACACCTGCTGCAGCTTAGGAGCACATTGACCAACACCGTTGGAGTACATGTATAAAATAACGGCATTTACAATGTTTAGTGCCTTATATGGGCTGTTATTTTCACAATATTTATAAATTTGAGACATAACATGTCCATCTTATCAGTGGGCTTTCCAAAGGTGGAACATCTGCCTCCTCTGCTGGATTTGAGAGATTAAAAGTTTAGAGATCTTTGGTTGTCTCCACCACTTCACCTCCTGAATGGTGGTCCCTGGGTGGGGTTAATTAGCGAGCTTCGTTAGCACAATTTACCAACATACACATGTTCTTAAGGAAAAGCTTTCATTAATCTGGAACAGATTTATAGGAAAGAGTGATCAATCACACATTGATGGAAATATTTAATGGTTTAATGGCAAATTATTGGGGGGAAAAATGCTAATTTTAATGAGATTCACAAACCTTTTCTTGACACTGTAAGTAGTCATACCATTAATAATTTACCTGTACATCTCTTTTTTCTGTCTCTTATCACATAACTTTACGTTGAAGGTCCATTATGATCTTTAAAGTTTCCAACAAGCTATTAAACCAGAAGGAAGATATTTTAATTGAAGGAATGAGACATTTGTACACTCAAATATGAACCAACAGAGACTCTATTCAGGCCAATTAAAAGTTTTGCCATGAAGACTATTTTGGCTTTTCAGTGAAGGAAAAAAACGGATATTTAACTAACCCTGACCTGATAAGAGCCATGGAGACTTGCAAGAGCGACTGCTCCAAGACATAAATGCATCTTTAAGGCTTCTTTGAAGTGCCAAATCACTGTTGCGTGATTCTGTATTAGTCTGCTGATGTCTTCTTTTATATGGAAGCACAATGGAGACAGTGTTGGAGCTGAGAGCTCGATGCCCGTGGCTCCAAACACCATCTGTGACTTTGGCCCGACAGTTCCTCCTCACACGTCTCTGCTGCAGCAACACTTCCAGTGGAGAGAAGGAAAAGAGTCATCTCTAGCCAACAACATGCTCAGTTCCTTCCTCCTTCCAGAGCGCTGAAGAGGGGAAGCCTGAGCATGCCCTCTGGTTTTAACTGCGAGTGCTGCTGAGATGAGAGAGGCTCTCAGTCGAAGTCGACATCTGCTTCTTTAAACAGCATCATCCAGCTTCAGCTGGCAAGCAAAGCTCGAGTCCGTCCTCGCAGCAGACTTTGGTGGCTGCACTCAGTCTGAAGCGATGACGCTGGACATATCTCTGAATCAGCAGGTAACGACTATCTGGTTCCTTGATGTGATAAAGGTCACTTACTAATGGTCATTTGTCAACACTTGTGAATATGAAAATTGGCCACTTATTGATTATTATTACATTTAGTTTATTTTAAAAGAGTGTATTCCAGGAGAGTGGGTGGAGGAAAATCAAAAAAGCTTGTATGAGGGTGGAGGAGGTTGAGAGCAGAGCTCCTGTGGCCTCCATGACTGCCTGCAGAACTGCTCACAAGCAGTGGACATGAGGCCTCCAGCAGCAGGGGTCAGATTTGTCAGAACAGTGTGGATGGCAGGAAGTAAGCCCTTTTAAAATGAATATGCGTGATGGGAACATAGTCTCGGTGCAGGGGTTGTACGTAGATGACACCTCCACGTAGAGGACTGCCCAGCGACATACTCCAAGAAAAATCCCCTGCTTGCTCTGCAGCACCAGTCCTCAAGAGTTTTTGCTCAAAAATATCAAGAACATGTGTTAATGCCCCCGTAACGATGAACATACAGTCAGCGTTGGGCAGAAGTTACATAATGTTTTGGGTCGTTAGTATTCAAAAGCAGAAAAAATTCTGAATGCATCACAAACGTTTAAGCTCTGCTATAATAGTAAATAACACCCCTGGCCTCTACACCTGAAAATTCATTCTGTTTTATTAAAATGACATATTTAGTATTTTTTCCATGAAAATCACTGCACCCTGCCTTGAAACTGCTAATATGTAATTCCAGAGCTTTTCCTCATTTTGCATGTGTAGATCTATGAATATGCTAATCGGTCTTGCCTCATCCCTCTGCCTGCAGAAAGCACCGCTCTGCTTCCAAAACCAAGTTCAGCCCCACTCGCAGGCTTTCATGGAGGAGAGCTCTGCGTCGGTCCACAGACTGCCAAACTGTGTGGTTTAAGAAGCAGACAGAGAAGTCCATGACTGAATCTGGAAATCCAGAGGCCCAGCAGCTCAGAGGTAGCGCTACTCTATCTTTGGTGGTTTAGAAGAGAGAAATAATCACTGAAGGTATCAGAAAGAAGGGGAACATGTTCGCTCAATAACAGCCCACCAACCCACTTATTACACCGACCGTATGAATCAGCGTTTTTGAGAACATAATTAACACACTCCACGTCCTGCTGTCCTGTTTTTCCTTTTTTTTGTTTTGACATGTCCAAAGTTAAAGTAAAATGCTAATTGTTGGGTCTTTAGCAGGTATGTACATAGAGTGCTGCACGTCTTTATAAGTTACAGGAACGACAGCAGCTCCATCAGGTGGACTTGGGTTCAGCTGCAGTTTGAGCAAAAAAAACAAACAAACAAAAAACATATAATTACGAATCCAGTCGCAGCAGAGCCAGGATGCCATCTGGCTAGCAGCCCTCTGGTCCTCTCAGCTCATGCCAGCGAGTTTATCCAGGTCCACCCAGGCGCTAGATCCTCGTGATCAGGATCTAGCGCCATCGTTCTCTTTCTTTTTCTTTCCTCTTCTGACAAAACCCTCTTCATGTTCTTCGCTGGTTCTGCCATGACGTTCTGCCATGTACGTTGGATAGCTTCATCTTATAGTTAGCGACTGGCTAACTCCGCCTAGCAAACACTGGCGAGTGAAACTAAAACTAGTTGTAGACTAGATTGACAGCTGGGAGGCGGGTCTTCCTGAGGACTCACGCATCACGCAGGAGCTGCAACAGGCTTTGGTGGAAGGCAATTTGCTTTTAGACCGACAAGGAAAAGTAATTTCATTTGCTCTGTTTTGCCTGGAAATAGGTGACTAATGCATGCCTTTTCAGAAATGTAAAAAAAAAAAAAGTCTTTTATATCTGCAGAGGCCTTTTTATTAGAAATAATCCCTGATGGAAGCAGAGCTACATAATAGTGACCTGCTACATCGCTGTGAATGGCGACACTCAGGCCATTTTTTTGCTTTTAACACACATTTTAAGAAATGATGGGTTGGAAATCTTGTGCATTAACCTTCTTAGTCGAGAATTAGTTTGCCCACAAACTTTATGCTTTTTTTTGTAGCTTCATTAAATCAATCTGCAGACAATGGTGACTAAAAAAGAAGAAAATTCACCTTGCTATGCTTAAGAAGCCTCCCAGAATGCCCACTGTAAAAGATAAACATGTTACACTTCTTATTTATTCTCATGTTTAAAACAGGTTTTAAAGGTTTGTGCATGTTGTGAAAATAACAGACCATATTTGACAGACAAGCAAGGCAGAGCCAGTGTGGTCTGAGTACACCTACAGCAGGTGTTATGGGCCTGCTACGGTTGGCCGTAGTTGCACCAGAAGCGAGCGATCTTAGTAATCTACAGCAATTCATGCACAGCAAACCCAGCTGACAGGAAGTCAGAATCCAGTGAAACATTTAAAAGAAACTCATAAACGTTAACCCGAGGTTAAACTGAAGGTTTTAGAATAGATTTGAACCACCTTTGAGGAAAGCTCAACCCATAAATAAAATGAACCTTTTTAAATGTGTAATTCTACAAAGAACAAGACACGGTGACGCATATGTCTATGAATGAGTAGATGATCTCAGAATCTTCTGGTTGGCCTGTAAACTCTCAAAAATCCAAGCGAGCAGCTGAATCACTGTGAACGTCTTTGAGCCGCAGTTCCAACAAGGATGGAAAAAAATGTAACAAACACATTTGGCGTAGTTGGCGTGAGGGAAATGACCTCTCTTCAGCTCAAGTCCAACTGTTCCACGTCTGGATGCCTCTCACAGTTAGCTGCCGCTCTTACAATGCATTTGACCAAAGAGCTCAGAGGAAAGTAGGCTGTGATGATTTAAGCTACGAAACCTCTCCTTCAAGTACCCAGCTCAGGAACCGGAGAGGCTGCAGGAGTGGAACAAAGAGGGAGACCACTGGAGACTTTGCATCATTTTTACAGGTAGAGGACATACGGGACGCTGCTGAGCTTACGTTTGACTAAACAGAGATTGTTAGCCACAGTGAGACATTTTCACAGTCCGGGTTCAGCTGAATTGCTGCTGTGGGTATTTGTGAGGACGAGAGGATGTCCTGTTATTTGACTGATGCCTGAAGGTATTTGGCACGCAGCGCTCCCAATAAGAGCGCGAGGCTCTCGTTAGGACTCAGTGGAAATGAGCGGTCATTAATATATCACCCTAACAGCCTGGTCTCCACTTTAGTGCCATTGCTCGCCAGGGTTTCTGTCTGCAAAACAAATAGGCTGTCTCCTGGAGAAAGAGCATCAGTACTGAAGAGCCTCGTCTGTGATAAACCCCAGGACTTGGCGTGGAAACACAATCAACAAAATGTTGTTAGGAGGGGCTCAGCATTCACCGTCATTTCCCCATATGTTGATCTGAACAGCAGGGGTGTATTTATATGAGCAACCCTTTCATCTAACTCTTCAGATACTGTTAATGAGGGGCTGTCATGTGGCACTGTATAAATAATAGCAAACATGGTCTCGTTGGAGTGAATAATCACCCTGACAACACTGCAGCTCTTCACATTCACTGTTGGTGATTCACGAAAACGACACATGGTTCTGAGTACAAAGTGGTTTCTAAAATCAGCTGACGCACGGTAAAATATAAATCACAGACGGAAAGCAGTGACCTTCAAGCTCAGTTTACCCAGGGGCCACTGGATGCCGAGTCTAGGTGAGGCCGGGGCGCATCAAGCACTACAACCCCTTCAGTTTTTATATTATTGGATTTAATCTCAAACATAGTCGCATTGAGTAAGTAAAGTAAGTAATCAAACACATGCATGGATTGTTTAACTCTGAGAGCTCAACCAAACTATTAGTTGTGGTAATTTTATTCCTTTGAGTGTGTGTGTGTGTGTGTGTGTGTGTGTGTGTGTGTGTAAATGGGACCTTTGTGTTAAGAACAGACATATTCTTGCTTATTTTATCCAAGTTTCTGTAAATCACAGAAACTCAGAAACATCACAGAAACAGGATTACAGTTAGTTTTTAGACGTTGCAGCAAAAGCTGAATAAGTTTAGTCTTTAACAACATTCTGCTAAGCCTGAGTTAAATGTATAAAATTAAGGTTGCAAGAAAATTTAGTTTGTTCTTAATTTCAAGTTACATCTTCTTAATGTTATAAGAAACTGCACTATTAAAATAAGAAATAACATACATTTTATATGCACTTTATATTTACAGTTTTGAGACAGATTTTTAAGTCAATTTTATTAAAAAGGAGACAGCATCTTGTTTTTGTCTTTAATGAAAGAATGTGGCCATTTTTCCATTTTCTCGTACAAAAATACGGATAAAACTCCACAAATTACACCGCAATGTTTGTGAAAAGTCGCCTCAAAATGAAGCATTTTTGATGACAAAGAAAAGAAAACTGTGTGATCCTGATCCTCCACGAGGGACTGAAAACTGCTCCTGAACCATCCAGACAGGTGGATCAGTTGTTGATCTGATAACTAACTGGGTTCTATGGGAAAGTTACCAGTCCACTGAATTAAATGGAACCTGATTTTCGCTCGATGGGAGTCCGCTGTTCTGACAAGCCGGCGTGAACGGATGTTTATTTTTAATTTTTGATTTGTCCACATCCACAAACGCAGTCCTACCAGACTCAACCACTTCTCCTCAAGATGTATTTCTGAAACGCGTCTCTGTGTGACCACAAACTCCACTATTACTGTTTTTAATCCATATTAATGCAGGTCTGATCATAAATGGACACCAACCGCTCCAACTCTGTGCGGTTTCATTGGCGACTGCTTTCTGTCCAGGTGGCGTCCACCTTGATGCGTTCTCAACTTTTGACGGACAGCTCGGACCTGACAGAGGTGGACTAGAGTGAGTCAGTGACGGTCAGCCTGACCCCCATTCGAGTCACGGAGACGACTTGACAACAAACGTCACTGAAAGTTGTCACAAGCCTGACCTATGGAAGCCCATGAGGGACAAAAATATAAAAGCACAGCTAAGAAAAAGTTGCATTTGAGAAATTTGCGCGGGCCACGCTAACACTAAACTTTGATATCAAGTCAGGGGCAGCAAGATATCATGCTGCGGGCCGCAAATGGGCCACGGCTACGGGTTTGGGACCCCTGATTAAGACCGTATATTTAAAAACTGAAAAAAGTTTGGGCCTCATTCATGAAACGTGAGCAGAGAAAACGAAAATGTCGGTAGTTCCTTGAACTTTTCGTAGGTACAAACAAAATCTCCTCCTGATTCCGACCACGTAGCTGCTGTAAACGCAGATTCCACATAAACATTGACGTTACAACTTTTTATGATCTGTATTTTTGTAAAATGCAGTGTTTTAAATCTAATAAATTAGAAATAAAGTATGTTTGTCTCAATCAATGGGCATTTCGCTTATTTAAGCATCAGACTGGGTCTGGATCTCCGTTTGGTTTTGTGCTGTATTTTGGTTTATTGGAATTCTTTCTTGGTTCTCTTGATTTTTGTCTTATTTTCATGTTTAAGACGGCTGCTGGAGTTTAAACTTTGTATCAGAATGTAGAAGAAAGGTGATTTAGCTGACTTTGAATGTGGAAACTACTGATCTGCTGGGATGGGGACATACCCATCACCAGGGTTTTACAGAGATTGGTCCCATATAAGGAAACCAACCAGGTAGTAGATCTGATAGACCAGACTGTGTTGCTGACCACGTCCACTCTAAGACCACATTGTACCATCTTCTAATGGATCTTTCCAGCAGGATAATGCAACAGTGTCTCAAAGCTCAGACCATGACGAGACATTTTTTTGAACATGCCATTGAGTTCACTGTTCAATGACGTCCACAGCTGCCAGATCTCCAACCGATGACCTACCTGGCATGAAGGCCACTTTTACGCCTCTACTCTGATATGACAAAGCCACGCTGTCGTAATTTGTGCTGACTGGCATGACTTTGTCCATTCCAATGGCTCCAAAACCTGGATAATGTATATTGCTCAACATCTATACCATCCTACATTGATCGTAGCACCCTGAAGACTCTACCTATAGGCCAGAGCAAAGCTGCAACAATAGAAGACTGATTCAGTCAAATACTGCTTAAAAGGCAGAAGATAGTGTTGCTGAAATAGATGTTTGAGCCATTGTTTTCAAAAATGTAATTATGTTGAAAATATGTATTGATTCTTTGTACTTGGAATGATTTCTATTCTCCTTTTCTTCAGCTCAGACACACACTCCTCCTACCAGCACCACCAGTCGCTCACTAACTATAATGTCTTTTTCTTGTCTGTCATCGATTCTTGTTCAACAGCGTTTTGCTGTTGTTTTAGAAAGATGGAAAGTCTTGGGGTGGAAGGGGTATCTGTCCTCACGGGGCTGCAGAGAAGCAAACAGGGTATGCACTCACACACAGTCGCTAAAACCTCGAAGGGTAAACGGACCGTGGTACACAGAGCACCTCTGTGGTGCTCCAGACGAGGTGACTGACACATGCCAGAAGTATTTTTAAGCTGAGAAAAGACACACAGGAGAAAACAAACCAAATAATATGCTCTTTTAATCAGTTTAAATCTATTCTAACTAGTTTATTTGAAGCTAATAAACCAGTTTAGTTTAATAAAGAGAAACTAGTTAATGATGCTGGAAAATAATCTTACCTGAGAGCTGAAAGATGTTTATGAAGCGTGTACATGTGACGTCAGTAACCTGCTGCTTCTGCTTCACTGTGCTTCTCTTCCTTCGACCTTGCGTTAAAAATACCTTTGGCTGAAAATCTCAGCCCAATGAGCCCCGATCCTGAACCCCCCAGACCCGCCTGAGGCTCTGCCCACCGACAATCAAAAGGCCACGCGCCTAATTATCCAAAATGGTTTTCAGTTCTTTTAAACCAGGTTGTAAATATGTTTATTTCTGATCTTAAGTTGGGTACTTTAACATGGGGGTCAGTGGGGAACGACTCACTTTTGGTTGCAGTCCCCGTTAGTCAAGAAACTGCAACTTCTTAGTTCTGCACTGGACTTAATCCGGAAGTGGGACTGTGGACCCTTGGTCACACAACAACTGGCTATAAGAAGCAGGGCTGGAAAATGAAAGGAAAATTAATCCAAACGGACATTCAGAACCAATAATCGATGTAATCTTGGTCATGAGTTGTTTTGTTTTTACTAATCTGAGCTGTATGAATGATGATGTTACGATTCTACTGGGTTTTATTCTGCACCGCTGGCTGCAACACAAATTGCCCCCCTGGGGGATAATAAAGTTAATCCTGACCTTGGTCTTGATCATGTCAATTACTTCAATTATTTCTCTTTTTTGAAATATTCATTTAATAAGTATATATCGTTAAACTGTGTGTGCCTCCTTTCATTTATTTTAAAAGCAAAAGATACGTACTCCTAGGAAAAAGAAATCCACTTTTAACAGTTGACTATGTTTGCAGCAAAAGTCTTGACAGCACTTTATGAGGACAGAAGGATTAAGAAAGCAAAAACAAAATCAAAAACATGAGTGACCAAGCGAGTAAATCTCAGACATAACTCATAACCTTTGTTTCTTATGCAGTTTAAAGCAACGCAAAGGAAAGGTTTTTTAGCTCAGAGAGTAAAAGTACAGCTTTCCTGAAGGGGTAGGAACTTGTAACAAGAACTATAGTAACTACAAACTGCAGCAGCGGAGCATGTCAGAGTTTTAAGCACCTTAAAAGCACAGATTGATAGTTAGCATGAGGGATAGCAGTCAAGCTAAACAGTAACATGTAATAAGTCAAAATATGCACAAATCCCAGCCTCATATTAATGACCCCAAAAAGCTTCAAGCAGATTTGGAGAAATTTTAGAAATAGGAGATAAATTAAATTGCAGTTGATGATGTTAGCTAATGACTGCTAAATGAAAGGAAAATCAATCAATAAATTAAAAAAACTTACAGTTTCTATGGAGTTTGTTGTTTCACATGACATCGGAACTGTTTGTTGTTGTTGTTTTTAATCTACTTACATTTATGGTGTTAAATCTTAAATATTTTTGAAGAGGGATTCATACATATGGTGCCTTTATTATGAGTTGCACTGACATTAATAACCAGTGACTTTAGTCACATGGTTCAGGAGAAGGGCCGGTTCTTCCTTTCTAAAGAAATCAGTGACTGAGCCTCTGCTGCATCAGAAACCTTGGCAGGTGGTGCAGCAGCATCTTCACCCCTGCCCTCTACTGAAACCAGCCCTGCGCCCAAATAGAGATGTAGAAACATGAGAATCCAGGGCTTAGAGAACAAAAGGAGAGGCAGAGTTCAAGTGAGACGCAGAATCAGCCAGATTAGAGCCGTCAATCCCCCACATCTTTAGCACCTAGCGAGGCCTCCTTGTGGGATCAACCATGAAGTTGTAGTGCAGGCGAAGGAACTTTTGTAGTCCACCGCTACACTCCGCCACACTCCGCCGCCCTGCACTCTCCTCCCATCACCCAGCAGCTCCAGGACTAGGCGTTGAGAGAGAGATTTAGCCGGTTGGCGCTGGTGGGTAGGCGGAGTGCTGAAGAACTTTCCCTGAACTTCTGCTGGCTTTGCGTCGACTACTTTCATCTTAGGTCACTGTCAGAAGAGGATTTATCTTGTTAAAAGCCGCTTGGAGATGAAATAGGGGCCTGTGCTGCTGAACACTAAGGGCCAGGTTCTTTGTCTTGCTTTTCTTTTCAGATACTTCAAAGTGAAGTTTTTGTTTTTAAAGCTAAATGTGTTTCAATTTATCCTGAGATACAGTAATGGCACCGCCTTCACCTGATTAATGTCGGACTGAAAACTCCACAAAGCATTAAACTGTAAGGGATAAAATGAGTTGTGCTCAAAGCTTCCGCGTGCTTATCGAATTCAGATTTTTATTATTTTTATTTAAATAAAAAAATAAGAAGAAGTAAAGCATCCACAAGGAAATAAAGAATATAGTTTATTATGGCAGATATAACAGCAAGTCATTCTGGGAGAAAATATGTCAGCCGGTCCTTGATGAATATGAAGGCATACCTAGATGACATGTTTGGATCAGTCAGATAAAGACAGAGCCAGGGAACAAAGATGCTGACAAAACTAACAAAAGGCACATTTGTTCATTTCTGATTTTCCACCAGAAAGCTGACAGTTATTGAAATTGCTTGCTTTCACAAAAAGTCTGCGTTTCTCTGCGCTCTCAAACGTTATTTAACCGTTGTCAGACTCCCTTCTCTATTGTTGTTGCAGGCCTGGTTTAATGATAGCAAATTCATCCCAGACAGCAAGATCATAAAACTGTAGCAGCAGAGAGGATACAATGGAAGAGCAGAAGACTATCAGAGGCTTTTCTCCTTCCACGCTGCACACAGGTAACTTTCTTAACACAGCAGCCTCCCATTCATCCCACTTTGTAGGTTGATGTAAATCTCAGCTACATTTAATTTGCTGGCCCATTTAGCTGCTAATTTGAAGGTTTCTTTTTTTTTAGTTTATTCAGAATTGAATGCGGATGCAGACAATGATGAGAAAGGTTGAAGTTTCATGCAAAGCTGCTCACTTTTTCTGACTTTTTTAAACTGTAAATTGAGGCAAAACAAAATTACACTGACAATTTTCCCAACTGCCTGGATATATTTACAACATTTTCATCTTTTCTTGTGTTTTCTTAACCTCTTGACCACAAGACTTTTTTTTTCTTTTTTGTTTCCTTTATGAGGAACCCAAATTAAATAAAGTAAATCTTTAAAACTACAAGGGCTGTATGTAAAAATCTGGATCTGAAAAGAAAGCTGAGACATGTGGGATTACGACAGAAGTGTCTGGAAAACAGAAGCTAATTTTAATTTTTATCACCGTCCAATGGAAAGCACATTCCTTGGAGAGGAACCCACATTTGAATCACATTTGGACAGTAGTCCAATTAGCTAATTAATATCTGATGAGGAACTATATAAAAGTAGATGCTAATAAAAGAAACTAAGGAGCTGCAGGAGGACATGTTTTAATGCAGGTACGTCCAGGTGGAAAAATCAAATGTGCCATTTGGACACATAATGGCACCATATGTGCCGTTTGACCTTCCCAGATACCAGACTGGAAAACTAATTATATTTCATGGACCTTAGTTATCCATTCCATTCAAGTACAACTGTTTTTGAGACGTAAAAAAAAAATCACTCAGTCTTCTATACATTTTCCCACTTAAATAAGAACGTACAACAGAAATGAAACGTGTACCTCTGGCTTGGTGAGTTTACGTTGCACGGTGATGAGACGGACATCTTGGTAATCAGAGGAGACTCTGCTTTCAGACCTTGTCTGTGTGATTTCCTTGAAGTGCT
The DNA here is from genome assembly GCA_037176975.1 of Arrhamphus sclerolepis. Classification (NCBI taxonomy): domain Eukaryota; kingdom Metazoa; phylum Chordata; class Actinopteri; order Beloniformes; family Hemiramphidae; genus Arrhamphus; species Arrhamphus sclerolepis. Next base: position 976,433 of record JBAMYA010000016.1, read on the forward strand.
GAAATTAGCAGAAACCCTAAAGTGGACATGTTTTTGTCACAATAGTCTGAAGCAGAGAACAAGCTAGCTCTGACATGCCCGCCACAGCTCATTTACCACAAGTTACGCTTGGCTTAGCTCATGCTAGCCTACGACGCTAACTATTATTACCCCACAATCATTCAATTAAATTCAATTCAATTTTATTTAAATAGCATCTATTAGAACAAAACCTATGTCTAGAAGCTTCACAGCGACCCAGAGCATGACCCTGGAGCACGTGGCAGGCCGAACAGCGGCAAGAAAAACTCCCTCTTGTGAAGAAACATTGTGCAGGACCCCGAGGGAAAAAGGAAGAGAGGATGAACGACAGAGAGAGGGGAGGCACAAAAAAGAAAATGAACGTGGTTTTCGGATGGTTGGACTGCATGTTAGTGTCCTACAGTGAGTGATAGCTAAAGACACCTTTTCTAGACCTGCAGACTCTTTGAATTCAATTCTAAATTTAACAGGGAGCTAATGCAATGAAGGTAGAACTGGTGAGATGTGGTCTCTCTGGTTAGTACTCGTCCACAATTCATTCTGATGAAATCTGTCCATCCATCCTCATTTCAGGAGTTGCAATTGAAAAGACATCAGATGTGAGGACTTCTCACTGGGACCCACGACCACTTAGTTGCCTAGCAGCCTAAGTGACTAAGCAACGGATAGCGGCCTAGGAGACCAAGCAATGGGAGCGTGATCAGCTCATGGTTCAGTTAGTGAACCTGGAATGGTCCTAAACTGGTTCCAGTTGAAGGTCTATCAATCAGAGAATCCAGCTTCAGCCTCTGCAAGAGATAGCAAATAATGACGTGGAGGCAACATCGAGCTGCTAAGATAAGCTTCACCCCATCAAAGGCTGTCTCCACCCACAGACTCTTTGAGGAGAGCTCAGACAGGCTCGCATTTGAAGCCAGCTCCTAGTGGTCATTTAAGAGACTGCATGTTTTGGCATTTCCTATGCCTGCCATGTGATTTGGACAGAGCAAGTGGAGACCAGATATTCCAGTTGTTCTATACTTGAGGTCCAATCTCAGGTTTCAGAAGCAAATGGTCTAAAACCTTGCATTCTGAGTGCTCTGAAACATGTCTCACTGACTATTTTACCAGTTGTGTGCCAATTAAAATGCAACTAGACAATATAAAATCTGAATATATGATGCTACAGATCATTTTTGAATGTTTAAGAAAGAAAGAGCATACCAAGGGGCCTTTAAAGTGTATGCCGGTCCGGATGGTTTGGATTGGTTTCTTTGTATGCCACTAATAAAGTGTTGAGGTTAAGTATAACAAGGAAGATTCTTGAGTCCTGCTTTGGTCTTTTTCAGTGTTAATCCAACATTGCGTTGAGAGGGATGTTTCACAGAGCTTCGGGGAGTGCAAAAATCAGACGTGATCCATCTTGCTGCTAATTAGGGAAGTCTCTACTTTACTGGCATGAAAAGGGCCGGACGGCGTCAGCTCAGGTCAGCATACATGCTCCTGGATCCATTTATCATTAAACTTACCATAACTGGATACAGCGATAACACACCTGAGGACAGGTTTAATGACATTAATGGACATTGATGCATCACTGTAGCAACTATAGCAACAGAGAAGGTGCTCAAATACACTGCTGTGTGTTCATCATGGGTTTGCTGAAGATGTGTTCAACCAGTTACTTCGGTCATGTGAAAGTGTTTCTGTGGCGTTGGAATAGATTAAGGTTCAATATTTATTCTGAGTATTTTCTTTTGCAGATTTCTTTTTCTTTGCAACAAAATGCTGCCTCCAACTAAACCATCAGTTAAAGGTTCAGTAGACAGTTTTCAACTACATGAAATTTGAAAATGGAGATTGAAACTGCGAACCCCCCCAGTCATTGTTTCAGTCAGCATAAAAATGATATTTGAAATGGGATGTCACAACGGTTCGCCTTCCTCGCACTTAACTTCTTTTCAGTCAATTGTGCAAATACTTTTGAGGTATTTGAAATTCTGCATTCATGATTTTGCTTTTATTGCCATTGAAAGACCTTTGTGGGATTGAATTAGTTTGTTACTGTCTTGGACTAACTGGAGATCTGCTGCAGAAGTCTTGAAGAATTCGATCACTTCAGGGTCATGGATGCGATTTTCACAGTTCTGACAGACGACAAAGGAGAGAAGTGGTAAAGTAGGTTGAGACAAACAAAGAAGAAAAAAAACCTTTGTCTCAATGTTCTTGGTAACGTCTGGTCATAACTTGAATAATTAATTGTGAAACAGTTGAGGGAAAGAACAGAATCATAATTCAGGTGATAATTAACAGCACAGAGGTTAGTGTGAAGCGACACTTCTAACAGTTACAGCCTTTATGATGCCTTTGTGATTTTATAGTTTGATTAGTGTCAGAGGGTTTTCAACTGCTGGATTGTGAGACACCATTTTAAAAAAAAAAAAAGAAAAGAAAAGAAAAGAAAAGAAAAAAATGATGGGATAAATTTTGTGCCACTAGGAAGTGAAGTTTCATTTTATTGAAAAGTTCAGCTCCCTGATTCATTCTCTCTTTTCAGTTTCATTTCTCCCCATTCAGATTCAGTTTTTTTGATCTTGCATTAAATTGATAATTAATGAACCAGACGAGGAGGAGGACTTGACCGGATTTTGGCGTTTTGGCACCAGAGACCGGCTGATCACGTCAACCCACCAGTTTGTCCTGGTATGGTGGTTGGCCAGTCCACCACTGGACACGTATCTCCAATAATTATTTGTTTGGGATGAAACACTGAGCGATCATTAGCTAAAGTCCAGACTGTTTCTGCTGAAGCATCATGAACGTCGTTTCCTGAGAGCCTCAAAAAGCGACGCACAAGCAGCTGCGATGGAGCATCATTTTATAACGCTTCCTGTTGTACATGTTGGGATTTCCTTCCTTCTGTACACAAACCCAATCCTTGGGCTGCTGATCACTGCACATCACTCCTGCAGGTGTTTATGCAGGTAAGCACAACGTAAAGAGTGCTGCTGTTATAAAATCGACTTCGTCCCATCTGCGTTTGACTAGTTTTGCCTGACGCCAGGACCCGGAAGGGTGGCACAAAAAAATTCAATTGAAAAACTGAATCTGAATGGAGAGAAGTGAAACTGAAAAGAGAGAATGAATCAGGGAGCTGAACTTTTCAATAAAATGAAATACAGTTTTGATTTTATCATCATACATTTAAACCAATAGATTCCATTTCAAATGAGTCTGTTAAGATTCAGATTTTAAAAACAGTTATTCAAATCAGTCAATTCAGGTTCAAACTGAATGATTCACATTCACATATAAAGAATTCAAATTCACTTCCTAGTGGGACAAAATTTATCCCATAAAAATCCTTCAGGTGTGTTTGTATCTCATATTTGACACGATCAGGTAAAATCATTCCTGTATGTTGCTACCTTCACGTCACATTCTCCTCTTTCTGGCACGTTTCAACCCCAAAGATAACAGATGCAAAGAGACACATACACATCTGTATTTCACTTTCTAAGACCTTCATCTGACAAGGCCTTTTAAAATGATAAAATGAAACAGAAGTACAAAAAAAAAAGAAAAAAGAAAGAAATGCTGATAGCATCAGTGGTTTACAGTGAATCTGTGTAATGAAATTTCTCTTCCCAGAGAATCGATGAGCTTTATTCCCCTAGTGGGCTGCGTAATTGCAAAACCCTCATTACATTATGAAACTATAGAGCATATGGTAAGAAGAGTAGATTCTGTAGATCTGTTCTCATAATGACTGCAGTATTAAAAAAAACAACAAGAAATAAACAGAGAGTTGCCTGCCTTCTTTTTTTATTTCAATCTATTGGAAAAACGTAACCTTTGAAATGGCAGTTGTGTGTTTCGCAGCTCCTCTATCCCCAATCTTCCTCTGTCACCTCCGAACCGACTCAAATACCCGCCTGGAGTCTGGGATTGGCACTGAAGTGCCAAACTGGGCGACACTGTCACAGGTTTTCAATGTTTTTTTGTTTTCATTTGGCTTGAAGGCCAAAGAATGAGGCTCCGTGAAGGAAACACTTGTGGGTGAAAAGGAGGATGCTTCAGGCAGCATTTGTCTTCTGTTGCTGGAGTTTTTGAAAATGGATAACAGGCTGTGAAACTCTCTTTAGCTGGAACAGAGTCTGACAGGCAGAAAAGTGAGAGCGCCGAGCATGACACAAAGTCAAAAAGCTGAATTAACAAGTAATATATGTTTTTTATGTTTTCCATTTGAAAAGAAATGAGTCTGGTAAACATCTACAAATGAACCTCCTCATTAAAAGAATCTAGCAATGCATAATAAAAATATTGAAAATCCTTCAAAGTAATCTGGATCAGTGCCTCTTAAACTGGAAGTTTTTAAAGTGACTCACAGGATTTTCGCTGGTGGGTCTCTTTATGACAAGGATATGAACATTTTTTAATAACTCTCTTTCTCAAAGCAGGTCAACTTAATATCTCACTTGGGTGCCCTTCTAAAAACATTTAAGAACCTCTGATCCAGACATTTAAATTCTGAATAACATTGGGAAATTTGTGGTGAGATACGGCTGTAAAACACTTATTTGAGGGAGGATTTGATCACATAAAGGTGCAGGTATCTCTCTAAATAATCTAATGCTGTTATCCATCATGACAAGACAGGAACACACCGATCGTCACTCTTCAAGGATTTAATGCCGCTGCAAGACTGTCCGTAAAGACAAACACTGAAGACTGTCCTCCAGGAAAACACCAGAGTTGGATGTTACTACATAAATGGCAAATACACTCATCGGGCCACTTTATTAGGCCCACCTGTTCAATGGCTTGTTAAAGCAACACCACTAAGATTGTGCTCTTTAGCCCCCTCTCTGGCTGAGAAGCGCAGTTGTCTGTTACCGCGGTAAATGTTGACGCCTTTTCCTATTACGAAATAAACTATGAATCAGTGAGCAAACAGAAATTTAGTAAGACTTATCAGCCAATCACGTGGCAGCAGCTCAAAGCATTTAGGGACGTAGACTGGTCAAGATGACTTTCTGAAGTTTAGAGAGATTTTCACGCACAGCAGCGACAGCTGCTCCCTGTTCAGTGTTAACGGCGGTGTGATCTGCATGACTGAGGTTTCAGCCAGAGGTCCTTCCTCACACAACTGGAAATCAAACCCAGACCTCCCACTTGGTCGCGGCACTTGTGTAGATGAAAATGCCTTGTTTGTGTCAGAGATCACAGGAGAATGGGTAGACTGGTTGGAGATGATAAAAACCCAACAGAAACTCAAATAACCACTCGTTAGTACCAAGGTATCCAGAACACACCAGACACAACACGTGGAACCCTGAAGCAGATGTTCTTCAGCAGCAGAAGACCATGCTGGTTCCACTCCTGTCAGCTAAGAACAGGATACACATGGCAGCCATGACACGTTCACGTTCACGTAAGAAAAGGAAAGTGTATTCTAGGCCTAACCAAATGTAAAGAAAATAGAACAAAACTGAAATAATAACTTCTGATGGAGGGACTTTTGTTTCTTTAGGGAAAATATAATTTCCTTAAAGTTGATAAAAGTCTTGTTAGCACATCAGGACGTGGAGGCAGCCACCTCCTGGCCACATCTAGGGATGAAAAACAACTAACAACCTCTAAACGGACTGAGATTTAGATTTGTAGATGGAGGTTTTTGTGTTTCAAAAAAAGCGCTTTGTTGTTATCCAAAGAACAGTGATTATCAGTAATCTGATTATCAGACAGGGGCAGCACGGTGGCTTGGTGGTTAGCACTGTTGCCTCACAGCAAGAAGGTTCCTGGTTCCAGCCTCCACAGGGACCTTTCTGTGTGGAGTTTGCATGTTCTCCCTGTGCTTGCGTGGGTTCTCACCAGGTTCTCTGGCTTCCTCCCACAGTCCAAAGACATGCTGATAGGTTAATTGGAGTTCCTAAATTGCCCTTAGGTGTGAATGAGAGTGTGAATGGTTGTATGTATGTAGCCCTGTGATGGACTGGTGACCTGTCCAGGGTGTACCCCTGCCTTTTGCCCGCAGTGAGCTGGGATAGGCTCCAGCAGACCCCCGTGACCCTGCACTGGAATTAGCGGGTATAGATAATGGATGATTATCAGACGCTACATGCATGCACTGATGCTTCCAAGTTGCCATTTGACTCACCAACAGAGCAGAAGTATCCGCAGGACCGTTTTTCACTAAATGTTTTCAGAAACTTAGCTCACTGGTGTTGAACATAATTGTGGAAAAAAAAAACAACTTTACTTGACTTTTATAAAAACCAGTTCAAACTAAGGTTGCTGTGCAGAATCCACCATTCCATATGCTTCACAGACAGACTTATGATGACTAAAGTTCAGTCAGTGGCTCTGCTGTCACCTCCACCTCCCCAGTACATCGAGGTTCCTCTACAAACTCACCACCTCAGAGGGTTTGACGGAGTTATCAAGTTAACAGCCAAAGTTGGTTTTCATTACACCTGAAATAAGTCTGTCATGGCTGCTGCTGTCACAGTGGGGAAATCACACAGCGCTGAAAAATGCGCTGCCAGTTTTATTGCTGCTTTGTGTTTTATTGAATAATTGTTCAAGTGAAGGCCACCTGCCTGGAAACAAACAACAGACCTGATGAACTGGTAACTGAGCTTTCATTCATTACTGACAATCAGCCTTTCACGTTTAGTCAGAGGGACTTCTGACTGTAATTTCTTGAAAGAGGTTTCTATTTTTGAGAATTGTTGGCCATCTCCACATTATTTTGATTTCAACGGTAAGACTTTAGCTTGCGCTTTTTTAAGGAAGTCCATTTGGCATTTTAAGGAAGCTTAAATATCTTTATTCCCTAGCAGTAGCCCTGCTTGTCTCACAGTGTATTTTCTTTCAGAATTTAGTTTGTCCTTAAACCAGTTAAATGTTGTACTTGCCATCATGCTGAACAACTGGAGAGGTACTGTCATGGTGCTTAAAATGATTGTTTCTGGACAGATTTGATCAGAATGTCCATAAAGTTATATTAATTATCATTCTGGGTTAGCTAAGCCAACCAAGCTAAATTAGATGACTGGTTTGAGTGTTCCATCCAGCTTCTCAGCACCGCTGGTTCCACCTCTTTACAACCAGGAGGCGCCAGGAAAAAACGTCCTCAAAATTCCTCCCAGCAGATGGAATTTGGACCAGGAACCTTCCAGCTGAGTTTTGATTTGCTTTCTTAACATCCTTTGGGCCGCTGTCTCGGGATGATTTTCCTGATCTTCCAGACTTCATGCTAAACATCACTGTTTCTGCTAACTGCCTTTTCTTAATGATACAAAGGATTAAAAGAAAATAAAACAAAGAAAAGCCTCCTTGTGCTTTGTGGCCATGCCAGCCCGACTATTTAGGCTAAAAAGCGTTTTGAGCTCTAAACACTCACTTTGGATGCCGATACTTTTGCATCTCTCTGTTTTCAGTTAATTGCACAAAACAAAACGAAACAAACAAAAAAGCACCTGTTATTTTTAGCACATTAAAAACAATATTTTATCTTCAGTGTTGTACCTTTTGGACACCAGTTCTTCTGCTCCCTTCGCTACTTTCTTCACTACTTTCGTACGATATTGTGCATTTTAACTCCCCAGAACAACAGCTTGATCATAACAAATCCAGTAGAATAAAAACTGTAAACCTGGCTTAACTATTTTTTCACTGCATGCAATGAATAATAATAAATAAATAAATATGGATGATTAAAATATACTTTATAACCTCCTTTAAATGAGCTGATATGATATCAAGTATGTAACCACGCCTCCAACCTGTAACCGGTGTCCATCTTCAAGCAGCACAAAGAAATTATATTTATTGTTAAAATAAAAGTTGGGATATCTTTTGAAGGAATATTGGCTTTTAGGAAATGTCAAGCTGGAATGCTAACCTAACCTAGAAATGGCCAATTTAAATTTGAATCAGCAGGTTCGTTTAGCTACCATCTGCTGAAGCTCATTAACCATGTCCAGACGTGTCGAGGAGCCAATGAGATCATTCTATCATTGTAGAGCTTCTGTAGAAGGCAAAACACGGTGACAACAGCTGCGATGTTGTAGTCTATATGATAAACAGTGGTTGTTTAAATCAGCTTTTGCATCAGCTGTTGAAGACTTGGACTTCCATGACAGTCTCTTCGGGATTTAATGTCCTATCTCATTTACAAATGGTAAGAGACATCTGGTAAACAATAAAGGAAGCTATTCAACTAACATTAGAATGAACAGTTACATTTTTTGGTTTGTTTGTTTGTTTGTTTGTTTGTTTTTTTAAAAAAAAGATATTTGAACACACCAATTATTCTCCAATTCTGAAACAACAACAGCTAAACAACAATTGTTGGACACCATTTCCAAAATTTAATTTCTTACACTTAGGAATTTCAGGATCACTTTGCAGCAGATCGTCAGAATCATCAACAACAGAGCTAGAGTGGACATCATGGCAGAAGCGACTAATAGCCTCAGGAAAGTAATGATAGGTTAGAAAAGTAGAGCAACTGAGCAAAGACTGAACATGAGTACTTCATGAGTACTGGTGTTGTAAAAGCAACTTCGCTAAAAACTGCAAAAATTCCTTTGTGCTGCATTAACAGTACATTTATTTATTTATTTATTATGTGTACCACTGTACGTGCAAATTGTAATAAGGCGAGCATAAATAATATTTAACAGGAATGATATTTACTTATTCATTGCTGAATAGGGGTGTGTATTGGCAAAGACCTCACGATACGATACGTATCCTGATAAATGTGTCACAATACAATATTGGAAATGCCCCCCAACTGCCCCCTGGGGGCCCTCGATGCATTGATGGGCTTTGGGTCATCCTAAGTTGGTGGGGAGATCTCTTTAGCAACTCATTGCAGATGCCCTTCCTGTGGGGGGGAGCATACTGCTTGTGGGGGGAGAGTGGTCCATGGGAAGGGGTGAGTGCACTTAGCCTGGGTGTCTTGTGTGGTCTGAGAGCTGCTCGAATGTTATAGGGTTGGGGTAGTTTTTCTTCTTGGATGGGGCCAGGGTGTCATTGAGGCACGTAAATAAGTACAAACGTCAGCCTGGTCATGGTGGTAAAAAACACCCCAAATCATGCCGATCACAAAATGATTGACATGATGCAACAAAGGTTTGGCTCTGGTTTGCTGTCTTGATATTTTATTCTGGTACAAAGTGGAAAAAAATGAGCCAAGGCTAGCATACAGATGTTAAAAGACGCGAGGCTTTTAGTTACACAACCAAGGTTTATTACTGATGTCTTCACTTACACAGACAGAGGAAGTGTCAGCAAGACCTACTAAAAGGTGATTAGCAAATTATACTCGCGTAGCTCGTTGGCAATGACGTTTGGAAATGTCATCGTCCAGCTGCTGACCAAATGTGTTCAGTTCACACTACCCGTCTCTGAAATTTCAACCTCAGAGTGGCAGGGTGGTTTTCTGAGTAATTAGGATCACAAATGTAAATAATGTACTCTTAGATTTGATCAGTTGATACCATTTTCAGGGTTGGCTGAGTCTTGCAGTCCTTAACAGAATCTGGGATGAGTGGAACACCAACGACACAGATAATGATGAAACGTGGCTGTGCATGTCTTTGAAAATCACCCTGTATCTCTGCTACCTAGCCACTTGTTTTCACCTATATCCGAACATTTAAAACTACACTTTATAAGAGAAGAAAGCCTCAGCGAGCTTATAAAACAAAACCACATTTTGTCTTTAGAATTTGCATTCCTTATACATCATACTGATCTGCTGGTCGCCACAGTCAATTTGTATTGCAAAATCCATTGTACAGATCATGTTAATCTAGAAATTCATATATAGTCAAAGTTCATCATTGTATTCCACTACAAGCAGTACAATGTCATAGATTAAATCCTGTTGTCTGGAAATGCTAATCATATGGAGTCCTTCAAAGAGATGTGCTTCTCTTTTTGATGTCCATGTAATCCAAGAAGAAGCATTCAGAGTTTTGAAAAGATTATCTGCAGTCTAGAATAACTGATGTCTCTATTTACAGGAAGGTCCTTCACATTGCTCCCCTCTCCTTTTAAGATCTGCCAGGCCAACGTGGTGGGTTCACCTGTCAAGAGAAAACAGTCATAAAAGAAAGTCAGGGCCACAAGAAGCTGTATCGACATCAAAACAGCTCAACCTCATGTGCAACCCTGAATATGTCAGTAGTACTGACCACAAACTTTAACGACAGAAAATAGCATGGCTGAATTACAATGTTTACTTTTATGACAATTACAACAACCTCACCTTTGATTCCTTACTCAGCACTGACGACCATCTCTGGTTGTGCTTTGGCCATTTTAAGAGCTCTACAAGTGGTGGGATTTAAATTAGACTCATTTTTGCTTTTTCCCCCCAAGTGGTTGACAGTTTTCTGATATCAATGAAACATCTGTAACATGTTTTGGTCCAAACAATACAGAGGGACATTTTGGAATTAGCCACTCCAGTTTGCTAACTTCAGAGAGGTGTGCCTCATTAGAAAACTGTGGTACAGATTTGCACTTCTGGTTGGAGGGTTTTCTCCTCAGATCAAATCCTGATGAGAAACAGTGTGCTCTGGTATCTGCATGTGGATTAGATGTGATTAGCAGGACCAAACATCACAAGCCTGTCTACATGGGTTGCTGTGACATCAACGTTCTATTCTATAGCTACGCTGGAATGTTGGTTTGTGTTTGCTCACATTTTGTTGGCCTCCATGTTGTCAAGTTTTTATTTTTCCATCTTTATTCTCAGTCTTATTCATATATAACAGTGACCAAGGTCCACCCTGGCTATCATCAAGTCTATGTCCCTCAAGGCTACACGGGTTGACGCTAGCAGATAATATCCCACAGAATGTCCACTTTGTGATGAGAAAAAGCACATACAATGCCCCGCCGCGTTCTTTAAATTTTCCCCAAGGAAACTAACTCAACCCGTCTGTCACCTTGGACTTGGACCCCCCTCAGGACCTGAAGCTCTGGGTAAATGGGGACCCGTCATGTTCATTGTGTTCAAGTAACGCAACATTAAGACACATCTGGTCAGGCTGTAAAGTTAGTTTGTCACAAGGCTGGTGAACATGGTGACACAATCAAGTGTTGAGAAGTTTAGCAGCAGGTTTTGAAAACAGACGTATGAAAAAGTTAAGAGGTTCAAAGAAAGACAGCGTCATAATTCAGTTCATGCATAAGGCAGAGAAATGAAGGAGGGATAAGACAAGGAAACGAGAGCTTGGATGTTTAGGGGCTGCTAGTGACTGGGAAATGCAGGTAGATTTAGGTAAAAAGCTGGTTGGTCCTCAGGAAATAGTTTGCACCAGGTTAAGGCCTGATATAGTTTAGTGGTCACTTAGTCAGAAGATAGTTTATTTTATTGAGCTGACAGTACCATGGGAAGATTCAGTGGAGGAAGCTGATGAAGGGAAAAAGCTCAGATATGCTGACTTGAGAGCAGAAGCTGAGCAGCAAGGATGGAAAGTTAGGGTACGTCCAGTGGAAGCTGGATGTAGGGGTTTCATAGCCAGATCTACACTTCCATTACTGGGTGAACTGGGTATAGCTGGGCAGAGTTTGAGGAAGATGATAAAAGAAATGTCAGATGAGGCAGCCAGATGTGGTCAGTGGATCTGGATTAGGAGGAGTAATGTTATTTTGGGGACCATAAGTCGTGAAAATTTCTCTCTACCTTCACTCCCTCCTCTTCATTAACAGAGGAGGAAGTCCACCAACCAGGTAAGGAAGTGGGTGTGGCCTACATGACTGTCTGAAACCATGCAGGTTAATGGATTTGTTCTTGCTAGGTGTTAGGTGTAAATAATAGATAGAAAATAGGAGTGTGTATGTGGGTTGTAGGGATTTGTTGGATTTGTTGACACTGACAAAGCTGCTTTTGGGCTTTGCAGCCATTTTGTTGGCAGGATAGTGGAAGAAGCCATGTTGTAGTGTGGAAAATGTTTTCTGTTTGTTTGTTTGTTTGTTTGTGGTGGAACAGTGACGACTGGCATTAGGGGAGTGACTCTGGGACGCCAGAGATTATCGTTTAGCCTCTTGGAGGTGTAGTGGGACTAGCTAAATGAAACACCGACAAAGGGAGGTTGCCACCTGAAGACCCAGAGACATGTTAGTTATCACAGGGTAGTTTATGGTCCTACTGGCTTTTACTGAGTGTTGGTTTGTTATTGAGAGCACATATTTCTGCACACAGAACATTATATTTAGGTATAACTTTAGATCCATAACTTATGTCCAAAACTGTAAAAACCAGTCTGAACTGCTTTAGAGTTATCAGGTCATGTCTCTTTTAAGGCAGCTCATTTATATCTTCACGCCATGGTTCTTTCACATTTGTCCCACTGCATTGCTGCCTGGGGCCAAGCCACTGACTCAGCTACTAGACCTCTGTTCTCACTTTACAAACAAGCTTTGAAAAGTTTAGACCAGAAACCACATAAATGGCACCACTGCAAAATCACTGACAAATGCAATTTGTTGACATTTTTCCAATTTTATAAAGTTCTCCTTACTAAAGGTTGTTGTTAAATATTTAAATGGACTGGCCGCACAAGTGATGTCTCAGATCTTTAACAAGACAGAACACTCCAGGACAATGACGAGGAGCAGAACTGTCAAATTCCAAGATGCAGGACATCGGTTGGTCAGTCATGCCTGTCAGGAGTACACACCGATGGAATTCCTCACCATCAGAAATCAAATCCCAAACAGAAGTGAAGAGATTTAGTGTGAAAGTTAAATAGTGGCTCAAGCAGCAGCAGAAGTGTGAACATTAATTTCTTATAAGTTACTGTCAACATAACAGCACTTTACTGATGTTTAATGTTAAATCCACCTCATGTTTTTATCATTAATTGACAACTGCAACTGCGCTTAATTATTTATTGTATTATCTTCTGTATTTGTATCATTGCATCTTTTAATTGTATTTTAAATGCCTGACCAGGGACAGAGACTGCAAATTAGCTGAAGCTAGACTTCTTCTATGCATCATATTTTCCTTTGTTTGTTGCAATGTTGTATGTATCATCCCTGCCAAATAAATACTGAAATTAAAAAAGAAATAAAACATAACAGTAGTGGAGTAGTGTGCTATAGGCTCTAGGGGTCACCATGCCCCACCTGCACACTGGACATAACTTAGTGTAGAGAGTTTATGATGTCAAGGTCTTTTACTGAGTGCTAATCCTTTCTGCAGAGTACAAGTTTCTTGTGTTTTTATTAATTTGTGCTTTGCTTTGCATAAAGAAAGATAACTGGAATTTCAAAGCACCACAAAAGGTGAAAAATTGACTCATTTTCTTTATGTAAAATAATTATTATTGCATTGACAGTCTGAAGACTTCCTCAGAGATGAGTGGAGACCCAGGACTGGTTATATTTTAGTAAAGGACAGTAAAGATGCCAATAATGGAACAAGCTAACCGTGCGTCTTCTGATGGAGCGGAAGACAGGTGTCAAGTCTAGAGGTAAAATCTCATAAATAAATTTCATAAATTTACTTGATTTATAACCGTCTCATATTTTTTTCATTTTATTGGACAGTATTTAGCATAAAACCAGATTAGTGAGCTGGGTTTGCACTCGCAGCTCTAGTCATCCACTTCACTGCTGTCAGACTCTGAAGACTTTCATTCTCCTTCAGATTAAATTGTCCACCAGGAAGCTTGGCAGCTGACTGGCAGCTCCTTTACTTTGCTCTAAAACTACATTCTGAAGGAGAAGGGCATAACGGCCCTCATAACAGCATCCGCTATCGATTCCAGCTGGCCGCCAGTGGACGTGTCGGTTTTTGTAATTGGGGGATGCCGTCAGTGGAGGCGCGAGGTTCATTACTGATGCTGAGCTTTTGATCGAAAACAGTTTATGACAGGCTTTGTAAATGAACTCACAAATAGGTTGTTTGACAAAAAGTCTGGCAGAGTGGCAACGTGACAGTGCATTATGTTATAGAAATTGTTGTCAATTACGCAAAAGATCTAAAACAATAAAACTGGGCTATCAGCGGACAAGGAAACCTGCCAAATAACACAGAATAGTCTCCATAAATTTAGGCAGGTGCAGAACTTGGCCCGGTTGCTGAACAAGCTACAAAAAATGATTCCCTTTACAGAGTCATTTACATTCCACACCGTCACAGAGATTAATGTGGCACTAATTTGAGAATAATTTCAGGCTGAAAGACAAAGAGCTAAGCTGCTTTCAGTCTGAAGAGAGAATGTCTCTGGACATGATCTATTCTGTCTGTGTGGGTTTGTCTTACATCATAATGGGGACCAGTGCATGATGGGTCTCAAACTTATGGGGACCTCCAATAAATGAGTCCAAATTGCAGTTTCAATAATTACAAAGTGAAAATGCAATTCTAAAATAAGCACATATTTATAGCCACAATGAAAAGTCTCAGAACAAAAATGAATTACTACACTTTTATTTTAAATACGCTAGATAGCAACCAAGTGTCTTTGTTTTTTACCATGGGTGATTTCAAGTCAAGCAACAACCATCCCACTTCCAGACTGAAACCCAACCAGGAAATAAATTTTGTTGCATTCATTCAACTGACCACTAGGGCTCCAAAACAACACATCCCAGTTGACTCTGATGCTAAAATGGCTAAATCTGCAGCAGAATTAAGCATATTTACAGCTTGGTACAAAATTTGGTTTTGGTCTCTATATTCAGATTTGAAATCCAAGACAAAGGTAGAGGGTTAATTTTTGTGTGCCTCCCATCAGATACAGCTGACCAATCACATGCACAGGCATCATTTGACATGTCTGACAGCCATAAGTTCTGCTGTTGGCTATGACAGCTAGAGATTGCTGTCATCATTTTAGCTCCTTAGCATCATATTGACTTCTGAGTTGTAAATTAAAAACAGATCATGGTCTTATTTAAAGAGAACATGTTTTTTTTCGTGCTTGTGTGGGTTGTTGATTGTACTAACAGACCACTAACCATAGCAGTCGTTTCTGGTCATGTTTCTGGTTAATGTGTGTGAGTGAAAGCTGCTTGCATTGTAAAAGTGCCTCAAGTGGTTCCTGGACTAGAAAAGTACTATACAAGCAACATTTGAAGTCTGTGAGGGTTGGCATCTGGGATGATTGACTGCAGGTCCATGCATAATTCCACTTGGAGGAGTTCTGAAAAAGGATATCCAAAAACAGTTCATGCCACAACAAGTGGACTGGCTTCCATCTGACACTTGATGTCCACAGACTCTTGGCTGATGGAGCCGAGCCACTCACAGAGAATCAGTTTAGTACTCTTTGAAGCAGAATTATTCTGGGACCTGTAGTCAATGATCCCAGCTGGCCCCTCCATGTGGGGCTCTACGACTGGCCTTGGCTTCTGCGATGGCTTCTAGAGGGCTTCCAGTCAGTCTGAGCTCAGCCACTAAAGCTAAGACAGCCAAGACACATTATTTAGTGCTTCACTTGTCCTTCAATGAGTCCAAGTCCAAGAGGTTAGGTTACGGTTGGAAGTAGGCTGTTGGCTGTTAGGTTAATAAATGTTTCCCAATGCTTGTCCTTGACTATTTAATGTATTTTTGTCCACTTCTGACATGTTTCGACAGAACCTCCATCTTACTCAAATGCCATGTGATGGTGTAGTATGACGTGTCACTTTTATCAGACACCATTCTACACCAGCTGTGTTAAATCTTACAGCCAACTTCAGCCACTGAATGGGAATAATCGCTTTGGCAGTTAAATTAGCGCTTTTCAGCAGCCAATTAATCAAAGCTAACACCTTGGGAAGTTTTATGTTTTCCTTTTACTATTTTTAGCAGTGTTTCAGAGACTCTCCAACTATTAATACCACCCACCACTACACACATACACTAGTTTGTTCAGCTATCCTTGTGATGCATTGCACTGACTTCCATTCATCTTCTACAGTCCAGCGTAAACGTTACCTGTTCAAAGTTTATGCCTGATTCACAACTAACCGGAACCCTAAACAAAACTCTAGAAATTATATTCATTTACAAAAGATGTGTTAGAGAAACCATCTAAAACATTAAGGAGTGTTAGTCAATAACACCACCTGATAAAGGTGACACATCACTGTCGTGTTTTTTAGGTCTTGTGCCCACCTGTTTGAGGTTTCAGTATTTCTGAAAGTGATTTAGATTGAGTGTACGTGACTGAGCCAATGCTGTCCACAGTCTACGTATGTGTGTGCATCTTTTAGCATTTTTTCCATTTGTTTTTCTTATGTCCATGATAAATGTGGTTCTGCCTTGGAGTATTGTCATGTTTTTAGTTTTTTTTGCAAAAGAGGTTATGACTTTTGTTTCTTGTTTTGTGATGGTGGGTGGTAGTTTTGCTGTTTTTAAAATGCCCACTATCTCATCGCACAATGCCGTTTTCTGTCCTTGATCCTTTATTTTTTTTCACATGCCACTTCTACTGACATCTGTGACATGACTTCTTTGTAAGGGATGCTTCCTTGAGTTACTGCAACATTGAGTCTTGATCGCACCCTGTGTTCGGTCTATTCTAACTGGTGTTTTGACGTGTTACTGTATGCATCCAGTTGTCCATGACTGGCATATTGACCCGCTAAGACATTTAGATGATACATGAAAAAGAGTTGATAAAACAGACCGAAAAGCTGAACTCCTTGTTAGTGCTCCTTTTTTGATTTATTCATTAATTTATTTTGTTCTTTCACTGTACATCTTCTCTTTTCTTTCACAAGAGTCTTCCACACCATCTTTATTGTCACTGAAATTTAAAGCATGTAGGGCTGGTGTACCGGAGGACCTGGACTGAGAAAAACTGGTTTAGGTTAAGTGTTGGGATATTTATTCAGTGGTGATAGTTCATGTAAGAGTTTAGGGGATTGGAGTAAGGAATGCACTGCATTAATATAATGTCCCTTCTAATGTAAATTCACTTTTATTACTTTGTTAGGTCATTTTTATGGACAAGATGGCTGACATTTGTGGTGACCAAGACCGAGTCCTGGCAGTGACGGATGTAATTTCTAGGATTCTGGTTAGTTTGAATTGGGTGTAAACCTTTAATGGTTAAGGTTTGGACTGTGGAAGATGAATGGAAGTCAGTGCCTTAACAAGGATAGCTCTGTATGTGTGTAGGGGTTGGTGTGGGTATGACTAGAGTTGTGTGTCTCTGAAACAACGCTAAAAATATTTAAAGGAAAAACCAAGACTTTCCGAGGTGTTAGCTTTGTTCAACTGGCAGCTGACATGCTGTAATTTTACTGGCAAAGCAATTATTCCCATTCAGTGGCTGAAGTTGGCTGCAAGATTTAACAGCAGGTGCAGAATGGTGTCTGCCATGTAACTGGCTCACTCCCGTGTCCACCTGAGCAATATGTTTCATGGTATAACAACCATGACTGGGCTTTTTTTGAATTTTCATCATTTATGGCATATTTAAAGATACGCTCAACAGAGATTTTGATGTGTAAGTCACCAAAAGCAAAGCGTGGACAGTGGCGACTTCCCCATTATATCATTATACAGTGCTAGTTATGATCTAAACAACATTTTCTGCATCAAGTTAAAATATAAAGTCATTATTATTACTATAATAGAGTATCACAACGAAAGTGCCGGTAACTGTTCTGTTTACTGTTACCACGATAGTTATAGCACATATGTCTCGTTCAAGTGACCATATGATTGTTTAATTAATTTGTGTTTTCCTGTCAAATCAAGACTGTCTGACCAGTGATCGTATACTTCCAATTGAGTATTTATCCACAACGTAACACAAAAGCGGAAAGGATGAGCACTCACTGAAAGACATTAATTATATAAACTACACACAACTGTGAGCAGCGATACCTGACATGTCTTTGGGGCGTTGAGGTGGGAAGCTCCTTTTGTCAGTGTTTCGTTTGGTTCGTCCCACGACGCCTCCAGGAGGCTGATATTATAATGATGTGTCACATGACACCACTATTGCTATTCTCAAGATTATTAACTCGATTAGATGTCATCTTTTGTTTTCAAATTCAAATAATATTGGCAGCTTTCTTTCTTTCTTTGCTAGAAAAAAAGAAAAACTAAATTACAAGTTAAAGTAATCCATAATATGTATGGATTACACTTATTGTAGATGGACAACAGAGCAACAGATCCCAAACTGTGTGGTCTTGCACCATTTCTTTAAATTGTTCCTGGTAACATGGATCACTGCACACCAGAATTAAATTTAGATATTAATGTCTTTGTATTATAATAAAACACAAACTTCACTTATCCCATTCAAATGTGCTATTTAAGGAAAAATAATCCCAGGTAATACTAGTCCAGTGTGAACAGCATGAGTCTAAATCATCTTCAGTCTACCTGAAGGACTCTTGGAACCAACTTGGAGTGTCATTTTTATGGAGAGATGTTGCAGTTGCCTCCATCTCTAGCTCTGTCTCTCTGACTGCAGGCTCTTTTGTTTGTCCATGTAGAGTTTCTGCAGTCATTCTCGTTGCTCCGCCATCTGCCATTTTCCTCTGAGATCTCATACCGGTAGCACACTTAATATTTTACTAAAAATGGGGCATATCAGCAACCAATGTAAACACAGATGGTGTCATTATTGCACAGCCATTACATTAGCAATCAGCGTTTAGCTCATCGTGGTGGGCTGCAGTACAAACCAGTCAGCTGGTAAAATAATTGTTGATTTAATTTGGATGAATTTTGATTTTCATCTATGGCTTGTTGATTTCATGGGTCAACGTGAAAAAAATCACACAACTAAAGTTACCTATTATAATAATAATGATAATAATAATAACAGATAAATAAATACAGTTACATGCAAATGTTAGCATCCTCTTTTCTATGAGTAAAAGCATAAAAAATCATCTACTTGTAGTGGATATTGGTATTAAGCAAATACAATCTCGATTATTTAGTTGAAAAAATTCCACTGCAGTCCTGAGTATCATTTTTATCTGTTGCAGGATCTAAGAGGGTTTGTTGCTAATCACGAGGACATGATGAAGTGATCAGATGTACAAACCTCCATACAAGCAGATCTTCTGCTAGTTTGCTGGTCTGGTGTTTACTGGTGTGTGTTAACACAATGCCAAGAGGGAAAGACTTAAGCAATGGCCTAACAGAACACTTCTTTGTAAATGGTTTTTATAATCCTTTTATACGAAGGATTTTGAGTTCAGTGCTCTATAGTGAGAGATGTTATTCCCAAATGGATTGCTATGACAACGGCTGCCAATCTTCTCACTACTGGATATCCCAGCAAATTTCCACCATGGTCAAGATTTTTCTGGGTTACACTTTTCTCAGTACTAGTAGCTAAAACCATCTGTTTTTCTCAGTTGTGCCATTTCTGTTCTCACTTTCAAGGACCGCACAGTCTCACGTTCGTTTCACTGTTAGTACATCCAAACATAAGCATAGAACATAGTATACGGAACTTTTTTGTGAGTGTACAAGATTGGTGCTTGACGCCCCTGGACAGGTTGTAGTCATTAATTAATTAATTAATTAATTAATTAATTAATTAATTAATCATAACCTCCTTTCTATACCAGGGTATTCAAGAGGAAAATGTGAAGGCATGTATCTGAAGCACAACAGCAGCTTTACATCAGCGTAGCTGAAAAATAAAAGAATTTTATGATGACTTTGTCATAATCCAACCCACAACCCCACGGAAATGCTGTGGAATGACTGAGGGAGCTTTGCATAACAAAATGCCCAAAACTGATTGGAAGTGTTGCCAGGAGAACATAGAAACACAATTAAGCTTTGCAAAGCTGCATCAAAAGGACGTCTAGATCAATGTCCCTTTAAAGCAGGCCATTACAGAACCTTGATTCTTTTATTTTTTAGCCATTCTGGTGCAGATTTGCGAGTGTGCTTTGCATCCTCTGCTGCATGACCCAGTTTTGACAAAAACAACTGTAAATCATCGTCTTTCCGCCATTGTGCTTAACGGAGGATATCGGATTTCTGTTGAATGCTGCTTGGTTTTAGCTGAACATTGCAGTGAGGCCGAACAACCCGTTTTCATTAAGACCAGTCTTCAAACCCAACTGAAATGTTGAGGCAGGACTTTAGAAGAGCTGTTTATAAAAGAATGACCCAAAACATCAACAAAATACTACATTGCAAAAATAAATAAATAATGCGAAATCAATGTCCGATAAATTCACACAGGAAACTGCCGCTAAAGGTGGCTCTACAAGCTGCACTACACAAGCTTTACAGTAAATAAATGGTTATTTTTACATAATACTGACTACACTCACACATAAATGTTGAAATTCTGAACCAGAAAAATGATAAACCTTTAGGAAAAGTCTGATCAGTAAGGCTGTGTAGTTGTGGATGCAGTTTAAAAAAAAAAAAATACAGATTTTTTTACCCTTCAGCCCAGCATCTGAGCCGAAGCAGACGCATTCATTATTACTGGCGGATTACACTGATTCAGAATCTCATATTCTGGTTCCCACAGCGGGACGGGAATAAAAATGGTGCCATAGAAGTGTCCTCAGGTGAGACCAGAGACAGGAAACAAACACCTGAAGCCTGCCAAGAAAGTGGAATTTGGTCCAAAAAAAAAAGAAAAAACACGTTCAGGACACCAAAACCAAGACGAAAGTGATGTTTGCACTAGCCAACACTTCATTCTTGGCTATCCCTCGGATACAAAGCAGCGCTGACGGTGCGGGTCACAGACGTCTCCTTCCAGGAACTCTATATTTATCAGTATGAAACTCACAACTTAAACTGTTATGTCTTTTTTACATTTGAGGTTTCAAGTTCTTCCCACATCACACGCAGCTCGCCACTGACTGTTTTCCCCACTGTGCCTCGGTTTTCGTGATAGCCAGTCACTGCTTTGCTTACATTTTGAATTCTCAAGGTGTTTCAAGTGCGTATGAATGATATGGAGGCATCGGGGTGAGAATAGCTGGGGGCGCCAGGTTTATGTTGTGCTGTTTTCCCAAAAGCTCAGCAGTGGTGAGGAAGAAAGTGTGACCTCCCACTGCTGCAAGCAGCCTGCAGAAAGATTTGAAACCGAAGAAAGTTGCATGTCTGACTGAGTTCAAAGGTTTGAAAGTTAGATCTGCCGGGTAATGATGAAGCTTTGAACAAGTTGATGTTGTGTGTTTGGATCGCACACCTCTTCTCACTTCTTTCTCAGTCTCTGGTACTTTTGCACTTCTGGGAATGGCGGTTAATAATATCATCTGACAGTGAAGTAATCACAAGCATTTTTACCTCACTGGGAAATAATTTTAAAATATATATATCTGAATGACATGACTGAAGTGTCCAAGATTTTGCATTAGCTGATGACATTAATATATTCATGATTACACAAGAAATGTTACGTGAGGTGTGGTTAGATGATTATAAAAAGGCAAATAAAACATAATTTAGGAGTTTTGATTAAAAGATTATAAAAGGGTAATATAATCCCAAAGTTATGTAACACGTGTGATGAAAGAGCAATAAGATTTTTACTGAAGGTGCACGTAAGAAAGGTTTTTATCGAAACACAGATGTTCAAATTTAAATAGAGTTAACTGCAGAGCAGCCAGTTAGTATGTATGTATATGTAGTTAGCGTGTGTGTGTGTGTGTGTGTGTGTGTGTGTACATATACATATACACGCACAGTCATGAATTGCGTGCTATTTATAAGCATAGTCATTGTTTATATGTATTTAGATGAATCATTATACATTGAAATCAGTGAAATAAGTGTTTTAAAAAAAAAAAAAGAAAAAAAAAGACTAATTTGGGGAAGATTTGTTATTCACATGGAGTCCAGCACTAAGGGAGATAAACTAAGACAAAAAAAATGAAATAATAACAATAATAATAATAATAGGAAGAAGGAGAAGAAAATAGACTAGTCACCTGGTCACTGTTGTTGGTCATCTGACGTTACCAAAGCTGGTCTCTGTCAGCAGAAATCTTTACATGTTAAAGAAGACAAAAGAAAGCAAATATATTTAATTGCCTCATTTGTAAAATTTTAAAAGCATAATTCCATGTTCCAAGACATCTGTAGAGGCCGACGTTGTCTCAGAACCCAAACCACTCAAAGATAAAATGCATTGTATAGGTGTATATATCTCATTTTGAGGTTTCGATGAGTCCTTGAATCAATAGCCGAAGGCTCCAGGCTCCAGGCAGGTGTGGTACAGGCAGTCTAAATAATTAAGTACATGGAGAGAGGCTGAACTGATGTCTACGGGTAGTCATAACACAGTGAAGGATACGGCATCATGTTACAAAGTTAAAAGCAAGTAAATGGAGTAAGTAATTGGCCAGTTTGGGTGCTCAAAGTGGCCTGAAAGTGCTAAGGAGACATGGCAGCCCATTGATTACAGGATCCTGAGGGTCTGAACACTGACTACAAACATCAGTTTTTAGTTAAAGACGGGGAAGACATTAACAGAAGTCCCAGCTTGCTGACCTTGAAGGGGAGTTAAGCAGATTCAACAGGTTTGAATTTGGTTTCAGCAAAGAGACAGGCTTCTTTCTTGCACTTACCTTTGTGGTTTTGATCTTGTTCCCTGTAGCACAGCTCCAGCCCTTCAAGTCAGGAAGCACTTTGCATTCCTCCCCATCAAGGCACGGATGCATCTGACACCACCACTTCTGTTCCACTATTGAGGCTGGCAAAAACACGTAGAGGTCAAAGAACTAAATGTCAGAAACGTGTCTCATGTTTGGAGGGTTGTGTCTGTAAATCTGAAGTCATTTGTCCTTTAAAAATTCTCAATTCAAGATTATTAGCGGCCCAACGCCTAATTAAATGTAAATTTTGTTCTTCTAGTTTTGATTAGTTTGTTTGCTTTTTGTATGTCGGGGGGAGGACGGTATCTTTATAAGCTGTGATAGAGTCATGGGCCATATTTGATGTTTTCATTATTAGAATTGTTTTATTATTATTAAATAAATGATGGCACATTTACATATAATGTAAAACAGCCTCTTACTGACAAAATGTTGCTGTTCTGCAAAGTCTGATGTTTTCGGAAATCTCTCTGAGTTGCTTCTGGTTGGAAAGAGTCTATCAAAGTAATCTCTTCTTAAAAATAGCTGCAGGGCTTCAAGCAGCATCATCAATTTCATTAACCTTTAATCCCTGGAACTAACACCAACACTGCTTCTTTGAAATCAGAGATTAAAACACTCAGTAACTAAACTGATATCAGTCAACAGAGATGAGGAGGGAAAGAGAAACCACAAGAAAACATTTAAATTAGCATCCTAACATTTACAAAAAAGGTACATTTAAACAAAGCAAAGCAAATGTCCCTGTTTTGTTGACTGAACGTAAAACCATGCTAGCAATAATTAATGTTGAAACATAAACACATTTAACTTCAAAATAACTGAAAAAGAAATTACACTCCAACGCACCTAATCCAGAAAATATTAATTAGCTATTTTAAGAGTCCAGCTAAGGCTATAGGGATATACTTGCCATTTGACTCTGCGTTTGCATCTGACAATTAACAATTAACTTGCGGCCAACAAGTGCTCTGACCTACTCTAGCAGCACGAACATTAATATTCCAATATTCCATATCCATCCAATATTCCATATCTTTCTTTTGGAGTACGTGCATGACCAACGTGTAAATTGTTCATATAGGTGTTGTTAATTATGGCAGGCCAAAAGGGCCAAAATTCACCTTGGGCAAACCGCATTTTAGTGGCAGTTTGGATGTTTTTTTTTACATGCGTCATTATAAAGAAAAAAAAAAGGTGCCACATATAAAAAGCAGCAAATGTATCGTGCATCATTGCACAGGATGCGCGTGTAAAAAAAAAGCTACTTATATCGCACGTCTTTGCAAAGAACATGAGTAAAAACTGCTGCCTATATGGTGCATCGTAACAGACTTGGTAAAAAATGCCACATATATCGGGGGTCTTCGCAAAGGACGCACGTAAAAACGCCCCACTGTTGTGAGGTTGTTTATGCATATGGGAGGGGCCTCATCATCTTTGGAGCTGTCGTTAGCAAAAACCAGCGTAAACAAACATTTTTGGTACCAGCATAATTTGTGTTTTGATGCTGGTGTGACCAGCATACCAGCATACAGGGGTTGGACAATGAAACTGAGACACCTGTTATTTTAGTGTGGGAGGTTTCATGGCTAAATTGGACCAGCCTGGTGGCCAATCTTCATTAATTGCACATAGCACCAGT
>JBAMYA010000016.1:1000758-1014332 GCA_037176975.1 Arrhamphus sclerolepis
TCTTCAGCCCTTTTATCTTGGAGGAAGAAATTGCTTCCAGTGGTACTCAACACCAGAGATGTCACGTTTGTCTGGGAGATACGGGCACTTCCCAGAGAATAAAATCAAGCAACTAAATGGAATTCACCCATCATTAATGTATTCTTACATCTGTGATTTTCCCAAATGGGAGAAAAGGACTTATAGTTTGTTCAAAATGTTTCTTTAAAAACTCCTACGGTGACAGACTGAAGCATTCGGCGAGGAGCAGCAGACCATGAAGCCTCCACGTCAAAGCTTTGGATCAATGCCAAGGCAGCACCAGGAGATCACGTGAGCTACCACGAAGAAAAAAAGAAAAAAAAAAGCAAAGGTGACACTGGCTCGCCAGACAGTCGGCACCGGTTCACCCAGCTAGATTAGGGAGGGGAAGGGTGGCCTGATCTTAGTTAGGCGCCCCAAAACCTGATCATTCACAGTGGAAGAGCTGCTGTGGGAAGTAGCGTTTGGAAAGTTGTCAGATAGATTTGCTCCAGTGAACAGTCCTGATGCATTAGAATCAAGACTCCACAGACAAAAAAATAAATCTACCTGAACATTTGAAAAAAAAAAATCTATATTTGTCATATAAATGTGCAACAAAGAGCAAAATTCCCACCTGAAAACCTGTCACAGAGTGGAATAGCATGGAAAAAAATGCAACATGTATTCAAAGACAGTCGGTAAATAAATGGACTAAAGTCCAACAAATGCTGCATGAGTAGGTACTTTTCCACATTTCTGTTTTTGCTTTATAGTGATGTAGCCAGCAGCGAGCCGGAGCTCTGATTACTTTTACAAACACTTACAAAGTCCTCTAAAAAGAGTTTGTGAATCTTGTGCTCTGAAACAACAACTAAATTTACTTTTAGTTTTTTAATTTACTTTAAATAAGGTCCAGCCTTTAAAAAAAAAAAAATGTAATAATTATCACGATTTTATTTAAACATTTTTAAATTGCATTATGGGAAATGTAGTGTAGTGAGTGCTCAAATATCTCAGCAGTATTCATGTATTTAATTTACATTTTATACAGTTTCTTTTCTGCCATCCATGTTTTTTGAATATGACTTTAGATCTTTTGTAAGCGCTCTGCATCTGTCCCTACTAATTCCTTTTCCTTCTGCTTTTTTTCATCCTTTTTTTCTTTCTTTTTTTTTTTTGTCTATGGCAGCGGTTGAAGATGAAAGAAAGTGGCTAAATGCCCACATAAGCCTGCTGCCATCCTGTCAGTGTATTTCATCATCGATCCAATCGGGACTATTTGCTGATAAATCACTATTAAAAGCAGTGGATTTCCAACAAACTCAAGTTTCCTCGAGGTGACATTTTGGAAGCTGAGAGTGTGGAGCATCACTGTCAGAAAACGCACATCAGTCTGTGCGGTTTCTGATGAAATGAGATTGCAAAAGTTGCGTTATGGAGTAAATGTCGGTTAGACCAGACGCAGGCCCGTCACATCACGACAGTCTCAGTAACCGAGGGGGGAGGGGGGGACTCTTCCTCCAGTCCTCCCCACAAAGAGGCCGAAACAAGTTTTCACTTCATACTTTTCACTGACATTTGTTGTTTGTTTTCAAAAAGTTTATAGATTCACAGTTTCAGGTTTTCTTCTTTTTTTCAGAAAATTGCAAATTGATAGTCATAATTTATGAATTTAAATAGTCAAAGATTTTCTCACAGATTTGACTAAATTTATGAAGTAACAATTTCTGATTTATTTTGCAAATTGGCAGATTTATAAAATCACAATTTGTAAGAGTAAACCAAGAAATTATGAGCTTAAATTTTAATTCTGAAGGTTTGAACAAGAAAATTAATAGATTCATAGTTTGAGTTTATAGTCACAAATTTGTAATTTTATAGTTATGGTTTTCAGAGTTTTCTCATAAACTTGACAAATTGATGATGTAGCCAAACAATTGCTCTGTTTTTTTTTCTTGTAAAGTAGCAAATTTATAAAACCAGTTTCAGTTTTCTTTCACAAAATTTCAGCATTTTTTGCTGACAATTTGCAAATGTATAAAGTCATAAATTCTGGCTTTTCTCTTGAAAATGTAAGTTTATAAGTTATGAGTGAAGCAAACTTGCAAATTTATAGGTTCCCAGTTTCAGAGTTTAAAGTCACAATAATGAATTTTCTTTCACAAATTTGGGAATTTCTCACAAAACTGGCAAATTTATGAAGTGTCATTTGTTACATATTTGTTTTTTCTCACTACGGTAAAATTTTCTCTAGCTCCTTTTTCCTTTCTTCATGAAGTCTCCCATCACACTGGAGTTTCACAAAATGGGCCCCCCCACCAAAGTCTTACATAGGACCCCCAAAAATCTAGAGTCGGCCCTGGGAATCAAACCTTAGATGTAACATTTAAGGGGCATCTTACCTGTTAAAGTCCCACTCCCTTCCCGCACACCTGGACGCCCTCTTAAACCATCGGCGGGGCTGCTCCTACAATCCAGCTGCGACTCTGTGATGTGGAGACATGTGCGTCCAGGACAGATGGAAAAAAATAAATGTATATATAAAAAAGACGGATGTGGTGCCCCGTTTTTGATCTCCTCCAGTCAAACAAGATTATCCGTCTTCTAGCAGAGAAACATCTCATCCACGCAGACGTGGGTCTCCTGCATCCACACCTCACTTGAGTCCCCTCAGTCCTGACAGAGAGCTTTAAAGGCGTCCTGGTGGTGCGTCTTCAGTGGGTGGTCGTCACCCAGAAGAGCGGATAAACGCACCTGGGCTTCATAAAGCTTATTTTCAAAGTCGGTGGGCTCCTTTCCCCCTCAGTCGTTGCTCCGCGACGTCTCGTCCCAGTCTGACAGCTGCGCTCCGTGCGCACCAACTTTTACGGAGACTCCACGGCGCGCCGCCGCTACTTCCACGCGACCAGAGCGTGAGAGTAATCAGATTACTGCTGTGGACTCAGACGGACCCGTCGGGTTTGGTCTGCACGGTCATCACCAACCTCCGACAGCAATAAAAGAACATTGATAACGTAATTTTGTATAAAACTGTAGAGCAAAACCAGCGCATGTAACTGCGAGGGGGATGATAAATGGATATAAATGAGAGATTCGTGGCAGGTTGGATACATCAATAAAGTTGAATATCAGCAATAACGGCACTAAAAACCAGAAAAAGGTGAATACACGTAAATAAGACTTTAATTGGGAAGGTGTGCCGCGCGCTCATGAGGCTGGAAACTGCAGGTATGTGACAGAAAAATAACCTTCTAGTGCCATCAAGAGGATTTTAGATGTATTCCATGAAGACGTGCAAAAGCTGCTAACACCTCTTGTCATCTTTTTGTGTGTGTGAAAAAAGTGTAAAAATGATCTGATGGAAGTTGCTGGTAATACAAGCTCAGACAACAACTTGTTTTGACCTTATTATTTATTTAAGGAAAAAAGAAACCCTGCAGGTTTATAGATCCACCTTCAGCAGCAACACCTGGAAGCAGAAACTGGGTGAGAACTTGTCATTTCTCACCTTCTGTAGAGGAATTCAGGTCCTTTTTTCTTTACGTTGCATCATTTCACAACCTTGATTCTCTTATTTTTCAGCTATTCTGGTGTAGTTTTGATCAAAGTGTTGCTTCAGATCATCGTCCTTTTACATGACCTGATTTTGGCTAAATATAAAAACCCTTAGAACATTCCAGACCATCACCCCTCCACCAGTGTTCGAAAGCATGAGGGCTTTACTTTTTAGACAGAAGAGGCTTTCTCCTGGCATGGACTTTATCTTAGTGGGACCTACAGGGTCTGAAATGTTTGAGCTCAATCTTTCTGTAGAACGCTGAACTCCAGGTTTTATGACCTTTCTCAGTGCACAAACATCTGCTCCATTAAGAGCAATGCTAGTGTCTCTCCCTCCTCACATTGTGTGAATACACACCTAAAATATCTGCTTTTATGTTGGTCTGCACACCTTCTAATGAGCTTTCTTGTGGATGTAGTAAGGGGGGTACTTGGTATTGTCCGCATTATTATAATTTGTTTTTCTTAAAATGCAAGATTAAAAAAAGTTCTGAATTGTTGTTCAACTGGGGATGAACTTGTCTAACCCACTACAATCACATCTTCATCACTTCATCACTGACCCTAACGTGTTCATGACTTTACATGGACAAAATATGAATAACTTCATGTAAATCATCATAAATTTGAACAGCAGAGAACAAAGTTTGATCAAAAACATTTATTCCACCGTGAAAACAGTCCTATCACACGCACACACACAATTTTCTGTCTTTTTTCTTTTCTTTTTTTTTATAAACAGCAAAATTCCAAGATCTTATGCATGTGAGGAAATAAAAGAACAAACAAAAATCATAAAAGCACAAAGTGATTTTGCAGCACAGAAATATAAAGGGACACTCACAAAGTCCTTTCAGCTGTGTCCATCAGACAAATCAAAGATGCTGTTTGGTACTTTTTTACAGTAGGTCAGAAGAATATCATCCTAAGGCAATGTTAGCAGATCAGATTTCGTGTCCTTCCCTTTGGGAGCGTTACGAGGGAACGTCCGTCCGTTCTAGATTCAAAATTGATTTTTTCTTTTCTCTTTTTAAGACGCTTCTGAAAGGCATTGGCGGCTGTGGTAGTGGTGAGTAGTTCACGGATTCCTCAGCATTCCTCTTTGATGTAGGTTTGTTCGTCTATGTCCGACTCCAGGTGCTCCAGCCGCTCCGTCTGTCCGTTCATGATCTCATCCGGGGTTTTCATGAACCTGCGCAGGGCGGAAAGGACGGGAAAAAGGACGTTTTAATCTGCGAGCGAGAATGAACTCAACTCAGTTTTATTCACAAAGCACTTTAAAGTGCTGCACACCAGGAGAATCAAAACGATAAATAAGAAGTGAATGACAGTTATGAAGAAATTGGTTTCAAAACCAAAGGAATGCAAAAAAATAAGTAAAATAAATAAATAATATGAGAAATTACAATGAAAGTGAGTTTTAAGAGAAGGTGTAAAACCAGAATGAGCCGAACCTGAACAGAAGTCGCTGTCCAGGCTCCTTCCTGATGATATTCAGCTTGTAGTAGTGTCTCAGTGCTCGCGACATCTTCTCATACGTCATGTTGGTTCTGTTCTGTTGGGGGGTGAAGAGCACAAACGACGACATTAACGACAATAACAGTGAAACATTTCTGGAGACGACGTGTAGATTGGAAACATGCAGACGACACTGAAACGATAAAGAGCTGCTGAGGACGGCACCCAGACTCTTAAAGTCCGCGGGTAACTGGGCAGATGTGGGGAAAAAGGGACAACTGCCAGCTTCGGTTTGGATGAGCAGGATTTCTGTTTTAAATGAGGAGTCTTTCATCTATATTGGTTTAGGTTTTTCTTTTTTGGTTGGGGAAACTTAAAAATCTGAAAAAATCAGCATCAGTTTCCTCAGCTGGTGTTCATGACTCCTGATGGTCACCAGCGTCTTAATTCAGAAGGCTCTGTGCATGAAGTGGAAACATGAGGGTAGTTCATTCACAACGTGCAACCAACACATTTTCATCGGTGGGCATCGCCCAGTGGGTCGTCTGCTAGCGACACGCTGACGCAACATCCGAGGTTTTACCCCAAATACCACAGCAGAACCACACAAAACAAAGTCTTGCAGCTGGGTTCAGGGTGAAATCAGATATGAAACGCTTCGTTTTAAAACAAGCGGTGAAGGTTTGTGGGTCTGTGATGTCATAATACAGTTTGCTGAATGACATAGTTTCACACTTGGCTCCACAGGAAGCAGACCCCCAGGGTTCCTCTGCGTTTTGAGATTTGTTTGGTCTCTTCAGGTACCCAAATAAATGCTGTCAAAGAAGAAAAAAATAGGATTTTCCATCTTTACGTCTCCTGTAACCAGAGGTTTGGCTGTGGCTAAAACATTAAAAGATGAGTCTCTTTTAAATTATACTTAATCTTAAGCATCATACAGTAATTTAGCTCAGCTTTTAACAGAAATAGGACTGACTGGAGGAGTCATGAAGCCCCAAAAATACTGAACCTGCAAATATACCTTTAGACACTAGGGGGCAGCAGATAACAAGCTACAACAAACTGGTCAGCTCCCAGCAGACGTGAAGCAACATGTCTTGGTTTTTGACTAGATTTCTTTCCTCTCCAGCAACTGGTGGAGGGAACACCAGCTTCTCAAACTGCTCCTTAATGTTCACCAGGTAGCTGCTGACTTCGGTAACTTTTCACGTCATCTTTGATTCACCATCAGCTTTAAAAGCAATATTCTGGTTAGTGCTGTTAAAACTAACAATGGCACTTCCTTCCCTCCTGATGCATCTTTTAACAACTTAAACTACTTTATTTTCACATAATGCTATTCATCTGTCCTAGTTTTCCTCATCTCCTTCTTACCCCGCTGGTCTCCAGCGGGAGGGTCCCCCTAAGATCCAGGTTCTGGTCCAGGTTTCTTTTTAATCCCTTCTACAATGCAATTTGCAAACTAATTAGGTTATCTCATGTTACAGGCAAATCAGAATGGCCAAGGTCCAGAGCAGATTCTGCAGATACATGAAGACCCTCATGACCACCAGAGGGCCCACAAGCCACAAGGTCCGTCTCAGTGCATGTGGGAAGTATTTCTCAGGATTTGGAGAGAAATAAAAATCACATTTCTTCATTTGTAGCCACCTTAAGAAAAGTATTTAATTTAATTTACTTCACTGTGGCCCCATTCACATCTCATTCCTTTGTATATTTTACTATTAGAAGCAGTAAAAGTCCAGGGTTTTGTGTCTTTATAAGACAAATACTCATAGTCACCACACCCCATACGTGGGTTTCTGTTCTAATTAAGCTCTGGATGTTTTAAAAATACGACTTCAAATATTGTTAACAGAAGTGGACTGATGAAACTTTTCCAATCAAGGAAACAAAAATCACAATTAATCTTAATATCAAATCACAATACATGAAGGACCTGCAGCACAAACGTGTCGCGTCATCCCAGCGTCATCGACTTCCGGTGGATTTAACATGTCGCTCAAGTTTGGTCACATATTTGTCCAAAATCAAATCAAACGTAAAAGTAACTTGGCTTTTTTATGCAGTAGTCAGATCATTTTATTACATATTGTTTCAAACTGATTTCCAGTCAACTTTCAAGCCTCAGAATGAGTCCATTGCCAGCTAAAAGGCTGAGAAGATCCGTACCACTTTCTCTCCTCTGACTGGAGGAATGACTGAGTCGCTGTTGCCCCAGGTCTCCTCCCCCCACCACAGAAGCTCATCTGAGCACCAGGAGAGTCCATGTGTTTACCTTGTGGTTGCCCCAGAGCCTGGCCAGGCCGTTGGGGTCCATGATGCGGAAGACTTTGCTCTCTGGATCCTCCCAGCGGATGTAGTTCTCGTACCTGCTGTCTGACAGGAGCTGGTAGACGTAGTCCCACAGCAGCCTGCAGTCTGTGAAGACCCGGAGAAGTGCAAAACACGGCCTGAGCACCACTGTCACTGTGGATGTCTGGAAAAAGAAAAGGTTCTTTACAGACGTCTACCTGCTATCCGTCCGATGGGAATCTTCTGCTCCTCTGGAGGAGACACGGGCATGATGACGTGGTTCCTGTAGAGCGCCTCCTCCTGCTGCTGCTGCTGCAGCAGATGCTGCTGCTGCTGAGCCAGTTGATGAGGATGAAGGTGGACTTTCCCCTCGCGCCCATTCTCCAGGGTCGCCTGATACGGGGGTCCGCTGCGGCTGTGCCTGAAGTCCATGCCTGCACCTCCACCGCTTCTGCTGGGGCTGAGGAGCAAAGGGTTCATGATGGTGCTGGGCATGAGCTGGATGACTCGAGGAGGGCCTGCCTCCTGGCCCCCAGGGCTGCCCGGGCATGGGGCTTCTCTGGGTGTCATGCAACGCCCGTTGGGCGCAGTCGGGGACACGGACAGCGGGTACATTTCATCTGGCAGGTGGTGGTTGCTGTCGGGGAGCTGGGAGAAGGTCTGGAGGGAGTCCTCGTTGGCAGAACGGGGATGGTTTGGCTCAGGAGGGGATCGCTGTGGGGTCGGATTGTGGGGGGAGCGGGAGCGGTGCCGCAGTTCGATGGTGGGTGGATGCTGGGGGATGGACTCTGTACCACGAGGTGTCCGCCGTACCGTCTCTGAGGATACAGAAGCAGAGTGCATTTGCTGCTTTATAGAAGAAAAAAAACAAAACAGAAGTTTAATCAAAAAGGCAAACTAACTGAATCCAGAAATATTTTTCTCAATGCTAAAATGCTGCTAAATTAGTTAGCTAACCAATATAGGTTTTAAAATGATGTATAATAGGCCCTCTTTCCCCTCATGATGTAAAGCTCAATCTTTAACCATATTTGTACACATCCGTCCGTAGAAGCCTCTTTCAAAGGGTGTAAGTCACTCCACCCCACTTTTCTGTAGCGCGTGCCTCTTCACATATCACTCCTACAGATTTGTGCTACCCATGTATAAGGTGCATCAGCAACACTTCCCCTTACAAACTGTCTACAGCAGTGAAACAGAGTTTGGGTTAAGATCCTGTGAACCAGACAAGAATATTCAGTATCTCTTCTTTTAGAAAGACTTGTTTCATGGCCCATCTGTACTGTAAAGCTCCAGCCAATCAACTGCACAGGATTTGGTTGCAAGAAAGCTGACGGTATAGACTATAGACTTCAGGAATGATCCAGCTACTTCTGCCTTCAGCTACGTCTTCAACAATCTTGTGACCAGCAGCCAATGGAAGCCATGAGAGTCCATGACATCACGGTGCACCTAAACGTCTCCTACAGGTGCTTCATATTCTACAGATTACAACCTTTTCCATTCATTCTCCAGCCTTCTTTCTTCTTGTCATGCTGGTCCAGGTTGATCTCAGCTCCACTTGACCACAGAACACTCCCAGAAAAGGTCATTTTGCCAAAAGGTCAACATTTCAGCAACATTTTATCCGACCTTTCCACTTTTCGTTTCTCTACCTGCTCTGACACAGATGCCCCTTTGACACTAGACTTGGATAATGATGATTTCTCCTCCTGGACAGTGTTCTTCATTGGACTAGATGTTGTGATAGGACTTTTCTGTCCCACCCTTCTCATCCTCTGCAGACATTTGGGCCTTTTATGTCACTGACCTAAACAGCCAAACTCTTGGTTTGCCCCAGTTACTCCTGGTGTGACTGGTTTTACTCGTATATGTATATATACTTGTAGATCTTTAATCTCCTTAACTGATGAAGACATTATGAGGATCATCACATTTTTTTTCCTCCTTTTCTCTCTGCTGACAATATCTGGAAATCAAAATTCTTTGCAGGAACCGCATCAGTTCCTAAAGAGCGTCTGGAGGAGGGTTGATGGAGAATCTACGACCAGTGTACCCATCACACCCATCACAGGGGTTTTTAGTGAAATAAACTATGAATTGCATCTGGATGCATTTACTTGCCTTCAGATGAGAACTGCAGCTGAACCTCCTTGAGTTAACACCTGCAGCACCGTGCAACAGTCTTTTAACCCTGATCCACAACACAACTGCAACTTGAATGGGTTTTGTTGAAATAGCTGAAACAACAAAAGCTCAGTGACTTTCCAAAGACTGCGGAACCGACGTGCGTCTCTAAATTTGTGTGAGCGGCTTTGCTGTGAAGGTACGTGGTCTAAAACGTTTGTCATGGAGGTGTGCCAGCGTGGCAGAGAATCAGATGAAGACGGACGGACCAACAGTCCTGAAGGACGACAGGATGTCAGATGAAAACTCTGAAAGGCTGTTCAGTAGAGTCTAGAACTTTCATCTCATTGTTCACGTATCAGATTTCACTTAAAAACAGCAGAACAAACAGGAAAAGGAGTAACAAGGCATGAAATGCTTCTCATATTTTGCAGTCATGTAGCAACCTTCCTTCAGCTCTAATCTTTCTCCTCTTCTGGGAAGTGAAAAAGCCGTCAGCGTTCCAACTTTCTGACTTCTCAGAATTCCAGCTCTGCAAACAAACCAGCAGGTGTAACAGGGATCCTACAATTAAGCCGACATCACTGCGGCAGTTCACGGCTGTGCCGATGAAAGGTTTTGAAATAGTTTGAATTTTACTCTTTTGCTTTTCTTTCTTGTGGAGATGAGTTTTAGATTTAGGGTTAGACGACTACATTAAACAATGACTAATTTATTGCTCTACGCAATCAACTAGTTGCCCTGCCACATTTCCCAAGATCAGAGTGAGAATTAAGCCTCAGGTATTTCACTGCTTTTCATCATTACTTCCTTGAACACAACAAACGAAGCAGCAAAGGAACATTTGGACGACTCCTGCACCGTATCTAGCAACACACAGCTGCAGTAAAATCATCGTTTTTAGGGAAACAGTTTATTAAAGGAAGCATGCATCTGTTAGGGTCTAACATGAATGACAAACTGAAGTTTTTTGTTTGTTTGTTTTTTTGGGAGGATGCACCTGTGATCACGAGACCAGACGAGAGACTGCTGGTACAAGAAGTCCAAGATGGCAGCTCAATGAATATTGCATTAGATCAATTGCAAAAAGGGTATTTTAAACATAAATGTCAGTCTTCTGAAAAGTATGTTCATTTCTATGCACTCAATACTTGTTTGGGCCTCTTTTTGCATGAATTACTGCATCAATGCGGCGTAGCATGGAGGTGATCAGCCTGTGGACTGCTGAGGCGTAATGGAGGCCCAGGTTGCTTTGATAGCGGCCCTCAGGTCATCTGCGTTTTTGGGTCTGGCGTCTCTCGTCGTCTTCTTTACAATAGCCCAGAGATTCGCTGTGGGGCTCAGGTCAGGCGGGTTTGCTGGCCAGTTTAGCACACCATGGTCATTGAACCAGCCCTTGGTACCTTTGGCAGTGTGGGCAGGATCCAAGTCCTGCTAGAAAATTAAATCAGCATCTCCATACAGCTTTTCAGCAGAAGGAAGTTCTCTAAGATTTCCTGGTAGACGGCTGCGTTGACTGTGGACCAACACCAGCAGATGAACTGAAAGCTTCCCACTGGACTCTCCGCTCTTCCTCCAGACTCTTGATTTCCAAATGAAACGCAAAATTTTACTTTCACCTGAGAAGAGGACATTGGACCACTGAGCAACAGTCCAGTTCTTTTCCTCCTTATCTCAGGTAAGATGCTTCTGATGTTGTCTCTGTCTGGCTTGATTTGAGGAATGTGACATTTGTAGCCCGTGTCTGGGAGTCGTCTGTGCTCTTGATGCTCCTCAGTCCACTCCCCCAAATTCTTGAATGGATTTTGCTTGACAGTCGTCTCAAGGCTGCTGGTGCACCTTTTCCTTCCACTGTGAGTTTGCTTGGATAATCTACTGTGAGAACAAGGAGCTTCTTTAGCAGTAGGTGGCAACGACTGTCTTCTGGACATCTGTCAAGTCAACAGTCTTAGCCATGATTGTGTAGCCTACTGACCCCAACTGAGAGACCATTTAAAGGCTTCGGAAACCTTGAAGTGTTTTCAGTTACTTATTTCAGCGTTAGCTGTACTGCAGCAGATTCTGCACTACGGCCAACATCTGGATTCCAGGATCACGCTGATTGAAATAATGCACAAAGTTCCAGCAGCTGCGCGAAAGTTTGGAATTCAGCTAAGAACAGATCGGAACGCTGACTAGAGAAAGTAATTCTCTCATTTCATCGCTGACAGATAAACTCAAAACTGTCACCAAAGAAAAAAAGGAGCTGAAATAATCTAGATTTACGATCGCGCAACATGCAGGATAATCTTGTCTTCTCTGGCATTCCCCAGCGATACGGTGAAAATCCCGAACAGCTGATCAAAGACTTCATGGTAAAGCAGCTAAAAATCCCAGCGGACACGCAGTCAAAGAGATCAGCTTCCACCGAGTTCATGGCATCGGTTACTAAATCCAGTGAACAAACGCCTGCGTCCAGTTGTGGCAAAACTATAACACTTCAAGCAAAAACAGCACCAACATGGGCGAAATTGAATGACCAGTTTCCTCATAAAATCCAGAACAGACGGAAAGTTCTGCTTCAGATCAGGAAACAATACATGAAAGAAGGAAAAAGGGCAGTAGTTGCAGTGGACAAACTTTACGCTGATGGTCAGATGTTCCGTGACACGAACATCTTTGGCTCTTCGAACTTCGAACTCGCAACATAACTGTGAACTTAAAATGATAAATAAATCTATGATCTAACAAACTGCATCTGGATCGCTACAGTTACACTTAATTATTTTTCTGCTGTTCTTTGTCGTGTTTTACTCTCTTCTATATGTCCGTCCACTTTTTTTCTCATTTCTTATAAACTTCTTCATACAAACAACACACCTCACACACACTCACATTCTACATCCACTGTGCACCGTCTCCGGCTTTTAGAAGCGTCTCCATAACTCACTCGGCAACGTGATTCAGACAACAATATTCTAACATGAATTCACCCAAGATGGAAAATATTTGAGGAATAAATCCACATGGAAAAGAAGAACTAAAATATCTGATCATATAAATAAATTACAGGCCGACATACGTCTCTGACCTTCAAACTTTAAGGACGTCACAATTCAGCCACATATTTGCTGCTAATTTCAATTCAAGACAAGGAGGAGGAGCAATTTTAATCCACAAAAACGTTCTCATTCATCTATGCTACAATCACAGATCCATAATTATTATTATCACAATAGACAACAGCCCAGTAACCATAGCCACCATTTAAGGACCAAACAATGATGATTCCTCTCTTTCATGCCATTTCTAATTTATCTAGTTCACCAGTAATTATAGGTGGAGATTTTAACACTGGATATAATCCCCAATCTTCACAAACAAACAGTTCATGTCAGATTTTGGACTTGGAGATGGTTGGAGGTTAAAGCGCCCCAAAGATAAAGAATTCTGTTTTCTCTCACACGTCCTGTCAGTACTTCCTGATTAGCAACTCTGCAATCTCAAACGTAATTAACACATCCCATCATCAGTGATCACGCACCAACGGATCTTATCTTAAATATAAATAAACCTGTCAAAACCAGCAACAGGTGGCGATTTAACATCACTACTGAACGATCCTGATGTTGGTATTTATATAAAAAAAAGTTGGCATCTTTCCTTGAAATAAACGACTCACCAGAAACAGCTCCGTCACTTCTTGGGGAAACAGGTAAAGTGGTGCTAAAGGGACAGATTATCTAAAACTCCATGAAACTAATACTCTACTCAGAAGAAAAAGAAGGAGAAAGAAGCTTGGAAAAAACATTACAGAATTAGAATTCATAAATGCTAAAAAAGTATAAACTACAACTGAATGAATCACGTGCATGTGTGCATGTGCATGTACGTGCTTACACGTGTGTATGCAGGTTTGTAGATAAAATGTCCTACGCGTTTCAGTTCATATTTATTTAATATTCTTCTAGTTACTGGGAACTGCATAACAGTTAGATATTAATTAATTACCACTAATTTATCAAACTGACAATAAACACAATTAACTGACTTCATTGTATGTACGTACGTATGGGTGTGTGTGTGTGTGTATATATATATATATATATATATACACACATATATATATACATATATATATACACATACACACA
>JBAMYA010000016.1:1016525-1048440 GCA_037176975.1 Arrhamphus sclerolepis
TATATATATATATATTTTTTTTTTTTTTAAATACCCATCCCCAAAGAAGTTGAACCTATTGAAAAAAAAAAATCATATAAATGAATTAATGAAAAAGTAAATAAATACATTTGAAAAATGTATAAATATCTCTGGTGTATTTTCTAATATTTCATTTAATTTATGTTATTTTTCTAGACCTAAAGAAGTCCTCATTTTGAGAGACAAAAACAACTTTTATAACATCCCATTCCTAATAATCTTAATAATCTCAGGTTTCAAACATGCCTCCACCAGAAACTTCGAGGATTTTTTTTTGTATAATCTCCAAATGCCAATGAGAACTAACGTGCCGGCGATATTTTCTAAAGTACAAGAAATTCAGCTCAGTTAAGACCTTTGACAGATGAGTCTGCCTGGACCTGGATGATCTCCGGTCCTGTTGGTCAGCGTCAGCCTGATCTCCATCATCCCAGGACCAGTCTGAAGCATTTACTGCCCTCAGAGGAACCCAGCATTTCTCAGCATATAAAACTGACATTTCCGAACATTTTGCTTCCGTTTCTTTGAGGCAGCTTCATCTGAATCTCATCTTGATCTCCATCAAACCTTCTCTTCAACCCACTCCTGTGACTTTCATCCTGAGCCACATCACACGGCGACTGTGCAGAAGTGGTGCCACACAGTCAGATTAAAAAACACAAATCAAAAACGGTGAGGAAATCACTTCACTTTTTCTGTTTTATTTTCATGCGCCTGGCCGCTGGCGTTGCCGGGGCGACAGTTGAGGTTGCTTTGTACTTCCTGATCAACCGCCTCCCATTTCCTCCCCCAGCAGCCTCGCTGCAACAGCTGCCTCCCTCCGCTGTCACCTCGCGCCGCCGCTTCCATCGCCTGCTCCTGCTGGCCGTATTGATTTTTGTTTAAGGGTGCAGTTTTGCTGTAAACACATCGATTTTCTAGATGAACCAGCGCATGCTTTCATGCACATTTGTAGTGAGGTGGGGCTTGACGAGCACCCAAACACCATTTCTTTTTTT
Organism: Arrhamphus sclerolepis; assembly: GCA_037176975.1. Classification (NCBI taxonomy): domain Eukaryota; kingdom Metazoa; phylum Chordata; class Actinopteri; order Beloniformes; family Hemiramphidae; genus Arrhamphus; species Arrhamphus sclerolepis. The sequence goes on from JBAMYA010000016.1 coordinate 1,017,545, forward strand.
TTTTTTTAAGTTGTCCCCTGTCTGGACAACAAAAAGTCAACTGTAAAACACTTCACTGATGTCTGCAGTACAGGAGGGCTCAAAGAGGAGTACCGGAGTGGGGGGATCTGTAGCGGAAGTCCTCCTTGGTGAGCAGCAGCAGGGCCTTGCCGTTCATCTGGAAGGAGCCGCTGGTGATCGGCCGCAGGGCGAACTCCTTCTCGGCCCATCGCAGCCACTGCGCCACGTCCTCCCTGCTCCAGAACACCGGCTGCAAACCTGGAGGAGGTGGAGAAAGAGCCTTTTAATGAAGGCAAGAGGCAAAATGGTGGCAAAAAGAGGTTCAAAAAAAGGGAAGAAAACAAGGATGAAGGGTGGCGTTTGGGGGGCAGGAAGGAAGGAGGGCAGGGGGAGGAAGGGGAGGGAGGAAGGAAGGAGGCAGAGGCAGTAAAAAGGATATTGAGGAAGTGGAGATAAAAGCCAAAAAGGAGGGAGAGATTACGGGAACAGCAGCAGAGATGAAGAAAAGAGATGGAGGAGACAGCGTCAGAGAGGGGAGAGGAGGTTAGAATAAAAGATTAGAAGATGATAGGTTGGGGGGAGGGGGGGCGTACGGGGGCGTACGGGATGAATCACAGGAATGAAAAAGGTAGGGAGGGTGGAGGAAAGAGACTGATATTTCATTTGATTTGTTATATTCTGTCCTGATCTTTTGCTCTTCGGCTCACCAGAGGACGGACGGTTTATTGGTCTGTATACAGACAAGAGAAAAAGAAAAAAAAGAACAGAGGAAACGAGAATGACAGCACCCCCTCCCCACACACACCGCCCCTCCCCTGCGTTTCTTTCACTGCCGTGGGAAACAAGAGTGTGAAACATCTGCAACAGTGTCCGAGACGGCGTTTAAAGCAGCAGGGAAACGAGAGAGAAGCGGAAAAAAGAAAAAAAAGGACAGGCTCATCTAACGCTCAAAGCTCTTCCTCAAACACAAAGTTAACAGCTAACCGAAGAGAAAACAGCATGGCTCAAATGAGAACTGGAGGACGCTGCACTGAACACAAACTTTTATCAGAAAAATGAATAATAGAACTTTTATTTTGAAGGAATCAACACAGCGTAGAACTCTGTAGGCTCCAAAGGTGAATGAACCTCCAAGGACCCGCACATGAAAATGTCCAACTTCAGGTTTAGCAGGCTAGCGCTTCACAAAATCTGTGGGTGACATCACAGTGGGAATGTCCATTTCCTTTTATATAGTCCATGGTGATTTCATTAAAATACTACTCTTATTTTTTTTTCTGTAATACAGGAAACAAGACAGACTCTCCTTTTGTCAGAAGGTGACAACTGGCATGTATTTATATGGAAACCGACTTTTAATATCCAACTAATCTAGCCTGGAGAGAAAAAAACGTTTTTATTTTACTAACTGGAGCACTTCTCTACCAGATTAAACAAACTACAAACTTTTCTTTTTTTTCTTTTTTAAGCAACAAGCTTCATTCTACTCATTCAGTGGAGTTCTAACATGAAATAAAGATCAAAATCTCGGTCCGGCGTTGATACTAATGTTGTTCAACAGAACAGGGCGAGCGTTTACTTTTATTTGTCCAAATCAGCACAGATAGCCAGATTTCATCACGTCATTTCTTGCAGTTGTTGTGACCTGATGATTTACAGTATGACTCAGGTGCACCTCCCTTTCTTTCCTCCATCTTCTCATTCTCACACCACACACACAAAACCAGACCTGAAAGTGAGCACAGCTCTGATCAGAACCTCCATGACACCCACACGGAGCACCACTACTCATTTCTCACTTCTGACTTATCGGTCGGCCTCAAATGCTTCTTCAGGGACTCGGACAGCTGTTATCTTTGGCCGCCAATGTCACTTGTCACACTGGTAATAAGAAGCTTGTGCAAGAACCCCCCCACCTCCCCCCTGAGACACACACCATAAAAACAAAAAAAAAACCTCCTTTGAGATCCTACATACATCTAACAAAGGAAAGGAAGTTCTCACAGCATTCAGTATAAAATGAAACCAGGTCTCGATTGTCACCTTCCCATTTCCTCCCCTCCATCGTCTATATTCAGACAGCTGCACGAGCGCCGCTGATAAACCTGGAAAGACGAGCTCTGACCCTCGGCCCGTCAACACTCGTCTATGAAAGCGTGAGGGTACGGGATGCAGGCGCCACGTCCACGGGAAATGCTGACAATCGACTCCCCTCCTTCATGTATTCTCATCGGGTTTCGGTTTTGTTCTCCAGAGATGCACAGCAGAAATCCTCGTCAAGACGATTAATATCTGACCTGTAGATGGACAGGTCTCTGCATGTCCACACGTTCACCAAAGTATGAAAACGAAGGATTTATTCTCGAAGGTTTGACTCAAGGCAACTGGACGTCTTTTTCTCTGGTCTTGAAGAAATTTCTCCGTCCATCCAGAAGGCTCAGAAACTCAGAAACTTCTGCATGGAAGGTGAAGTGTCTTCAAGAGCTACGAAAAAGAAGATTTAAGCCTTCGAGTCACCATGACTTGGATGACTGGGAGTCTGCACCATAAGGGATTGTTTTCTAGCGTGTTCTAAAATTGCCAGGACAGATTTGTTGCTACCCCTGAGATTGATCAGAAATCATTTATCTGAAGGGGAGAAAACTTGCCTTGAAGGGCCGAGGCTGATCTGATCTATAGTATGAATAAAGATCAATGTACGTCACTGCCTGATCGACCTGATGCACCAGTGGAACATCAACGGGAAGATGCCTGTCGGACTGTAGAAAGAAAATAAATTAAGAGAATAAAATCAGCTTTAAAAAATCTGCAAGTCGTGCATGTCAACTAGTCTACGTTTCAGAGAGAAAGTTCTTCTTCGGTAAGTCAAAACTAAAAAAACCCACCACACCTACTGAGAAACAGCGGCGGCTCGGCCGATCGAGAGCCTTGAATTTACGTGGGACACAATGAAGTAAATCAAGGTATCCAGGAATGAAACGCGTCCCTCCTCTGTTCAGGTCAGGTCAGTAAAGGTCATTATCCCAGACCGCTGCGTAGTGGCGTTAAAGCAGGTGACCCGCGTACGAGGCCACAGTCGTCACGCAGCAGGTCGCGAGCTCGACTCCCGGTTTGTGACCGTTTACGGTGCGTCTTAGCCTTCACTGCCCCACCTTCAATAAAGGCTAGAGCCAACATAATCCTTAAAATACAAAAACCTTCATTATCCCCCGTCAGCAGTGATCAGCTGAAACTCGTACACACAATCACAGAGTGACTTCTTAACTGCATAATTCTGAACAACTACGCAGGCAGGTACAAATGAACGTTTGAATGTGTTGGTCCTGCGTCTCGGCAGCTCATATCTGCAACCAGATGGAAGCAAGAGGACGAGTGCAGCTGGCTAGCATAGCTCAGCCTTTCTGGTAACTCTGCTTCTATTCAGCAGCGAGTCCATCTAACGTAATCCTGCAGTATGCATACTGCATACTACGTTGCAGTATGCGCTGGTGGGCTTTAACACATGCATCAGTTACCGTCCCCAAGTACTGACGCACCACTTCAACAGCTCGGTCAAAAGTGAATGAAGGGGGGGACGAGAGAAGAAGACTTCCTTCTAAAAATCAATGATCATGTCATTCGTTTTTGGGACATTTGCACCGACCATCGACAGTCCCGATCGCTGAGCAGAGCAAGTATCACCTGCACACGTCTGCCCTCATGACGACGATAACGAGAATAAAAGGACATCTGATAAAACACCTTTTACTCTGGCTTTCCTGGAGTCTACCCGTTCAAAAGAAAATGAATTTTAAAAAAATCAATAACCCAACAAATCAGTCCTTGATCAATGTCCATCTTGGTGAGTCGTTCTGCTAAAATATGTGGTTGGTCTATAAAATCTGTGCCACCTTTATTCCAACTGTGTTGTGTGAAGCACAGAGACGTGAGACTGTTAATATTTCTTCCTGCTGCTGTTAAAAAAAACAAAAAAAAACGTGCATGATTCGCTAATGGAATCATTTACAGTTGTGATTGATTAATCTTTAAGCCTTACAGCATAAAGTATTAAAGCAGTGAGTGCATCATGAGAGACAAGGAGCGTTGTTAGAACATCTAGGCAGGTAGCAAGCAAGCTAAAAGAGCGTTGGAACATAAAATTACAACCAGGTTTGTGCTGGTCGTAAGGGTCTGGCCCCTTTAACAACTTTCAGAACTGGATCTGGTGTCACCAACTAAGCGAACCCCAATGCGGCATTTAGCAAGCTGGAGAACCATCACATGCATCATCCACGAACACCAGCGGCGTCTCTGAAGCTGAGGCACTGTTGAACGTGTCCCGCTAGAACATCCAGGTAGAAACTCTAATTTATGTTTAGCATTTATTCAGCACCGTGACCAGAGGCGCTAGAGGCTTGTTGCTGGACATGGACCGTGGAGACGGAGAAGGGACCATCTTCAGATTTGAGTGTTTTATGGAAGCACACACTGAGGAGGCAACGTTCCACCTCTGTGGGACCGTTGTGAACATGCAGCTGCAGAGTGGAGGCAGAATAAAGGGGGAGGGGTCTCCAGTGCATAGTTATACCTCAACCTCGTGTGTGTCAGTTGCAGCTCAGGGGTCCTCCAACAGAATAATGACCTAAAACGCACAGTTAAAAGCGCCCAAGAATGCAGCTTCAAACCGGAGACGACTACAGCCGTTTGTGCTGGAAGTGTGCAGAAGAGCTGTGATCTCTTAATGACAGTGATTTGTCGTCCATTAAGTTTTTTCCTCAGTGGTTACCGTCATTTTCATGAATGTGAATGAAAATGGCAAAAGTCCGTCCAGACATAGCTGGGGATGGTTTCTTCTTTGTGGATTTTGTCCACACCTTATTATTGTATACTTTGCAGCTTTGTGCAAATTGATTTGAACTACAAAACAGGAAGCCATCCAGGATCCACTGGAACACAACCAACAGACTACATCACCGACTATGAATATTGAATCTCGCTGGCATCTGCGCTGCATGGACCAGCTGTACGTTTGTCCCCCGTGGCCGACTTGTGAGAGCGGCGAGGCTGGGGCGGGCAGAAGTGCAGCCCAGGTCAGAAGGTCACGGCTGTGGTATGCTCTCTCCAGGGCCGGAGAGATGTGCTGCGCTGCCAAAACCCTTCCGAGATCCGGTCTGCCGGCCTCGGCCATCTGCACAGAGCCCAGAGGAGGAAGCAACAAGGGGAGCAGACGGAGGGAGGGGGAGGAGAAGGAAGAAGGGGGCCCAAACAAACATGTCCCACAACGCACTTTGGCAGGAAGCAATCCAGCGTGGGTTCCGTTTCAGCACAGGAAACTTCCTGCGGTAAGGTTGGAGTGCAATGCCGGGAGGCTTATTAACAGACAGCAGCAGCAATGCAGAGGAGAGAGAGAGGGCGAGGGAAAAAAGGAAGAGTGGAAACAGAAAGGAAAGTGTGGTGAGAGTAGAAGCGGATGTACATCTAGAGCGGGTAAACAGCAAGAGGACTAAACAAAGACATGAAGGAGGAAGGAAAGGCAAACAGGAAAGGAAACAGATACTAAGCTGGAGCCCAGATCGGGTTCCCAAAGCCAGACATCGCGCCCACTCCTCCCCTCAACTTATTTTTGTGGCCATTTGTGCTCATTCTCAGATGCATATGAAGCAAAGCCCTCAAGATAGATGAGGCACAAAACTCTGGTCACATGGCGTTCTCTTATTACAACATAACACCAGCTGCTACGGCTGAAAGCGAAACACCCACCTACAGGTCCTGACTCAGCTTTCCATAACCCCAGTCTGAGGAGCGAGGAGGCCAAAACACCGCCGTATTCACAGAATAGTTCAGATTTAATCTTAAACTAAACTAAGTGTACTAAGTTTCTACACAATTAGACAATTTTGAGCATAATTTGTTAATTTGTACAATCTAAAAACGACCTTCGTCGTCATAAAAATAAATAACAGATGTGAGACATTGGACTTCCTCTTCTGTGCTTCCTTGTGTGTGATTGCAAATAAAGTTTACAAAGTCAATAAAACGATAAACCCTCAATGGAAGAATTGGTTAGCTAGTCATGGTATGAGATGATGATGATGATGATGATGATGTGCTTCGCTGAAACTGCGACAGAGTTTGTGAGGAAACATCAGTATCGTAGCTGAAACTTATTGTTTGTGTGGTCGCTGGGCAGTAACATTTCTGTTTCTATAAACAGACAATAACCCGTTAGCCCGTTTAATCCCAATCAGAATTTTTTATTTGTTTGTTGTTTTTTTTTATACTTCTGGAAGCTCTAAAACAGTTTTTTTGGCTTTTGCCAGCTAAAGCAGCTGTTCAAATAAAAGTATAGGTTGTCTCCTCTGAGTTGTATCACTGTCATGTGACCAGTGTGAATGGTGCATGCTGGGGGTTTTTTTCTTAGCAAGAAGAAAGCAGAAGCACTTGTTGGACCTAGCCAGCTATCTAGCATTACACCAGCAATAAGCAATTATTTTTCAGTTACTAATTTCATTTTATGTGGCAAAACTGTGACATGCTCACTATGCCAGAGGTGGCACGAATGTTGTCGTGTACGACACGAGCAACCTGGATAAGCTGAGCATAAGAAGTTTACGGAGTCAAAGGGGAAGATGGACGAACTACAGCAGCAAAAAAAAAACCTTCCTCAAGGGAAACCAGAGCACAGCAGGAATAAAAGACAAAACTGTAGAAATCACTGACTACCAGCTACTGTCAGTGGTTGAAAACGTCAGATGTTACTGAGTAATTTAACATTCTGGAGCACAGAAATGGTATGGCAGCGGATCATCTGTAGTTTTAATATTCCATTTCTACTAAAGTGTTGTCAGTCTTTTGTTTCTTTTATATTGTTTGTTCCTCAAGACTGTTTTCATAAAAGCTCACTCAGAAATGAACGGCCACGACACGATGAACGACATACCAGCATGCCTTACCAGCAGAGCCTGCATTTCAACATCTGTTTCCAGAGATTACATATAAGCAGGGCTTTTTCAAAGGAAGACCTGTTGCAAGTCCCATTTGTGATCCTGGCAAAAGTTTTTGTATTCAACTGTCAGGTTGAGGCTTCAGTCAAAAAAGCCTCTAGGAGCAAATCAAGTTTAAAAGCCGTCACTTCCCATACCACGTACATTCACCATTTTTAAATGTGTAAACGCGCTCATTGCAACACGAAGTTGCATTTGGAACTATGTTGCCCTCTTGGCTACGTAGTGGAAGCAGGATTAACAAACCGCCCTGTGGTTTCTGCTTGGCTGCAGGGGTAGATGTGGGGCTGTCACTCAGGAAACAGTGCCAGGAGAAACTAATTTATCCTGAGCATACACAAGGACCTGCAGCCTGTAATCTCCACTGCATTGTGAGCTCTTGGAAAATAGCTAATAACATTTGACTGTTTTCTGGTGCTTTTTGCTACAGTGGAGTGTGAGTGGGTCTGTGCTGATGTGCAACGCCAAATAAGGGCATGAGACTGAATAAATGTGGTTCACGCACTCGTGTCACACTTAAGAGCGTCGTGTACATGCCTGATACCGATGAGTATTTCCATGAGATGAGATGAGAGGGTGTGTGCAACAGAAGCGAAGAGATTGAAGGAAAACCTTAACTATGCTAGTGCATGAAAGTAACGGACACATGCGTAGCACGGCCCCTCTGCCGTCTCTGGCAAAAAGGCTGCTGGAATATTATTTTCAATGACAATAATGGTCAAATGTCTTTGCTTCTACGCTTCTGCAGTACTTAATACGTACGTAATGTTCAGTTTGACACAAGTCAAACTGGAAATGGCTGTAAATTTCTAGTGATTACAATTTACATGTCGCTATCAACGGGATTTGGAAAACAGTAGAAAGAAGCTTATTTTTCAGTTTGCTCGTACTTCTAGTAATTCTCCGTAAACATAACTATGTTGCACTGGCGCGATGGAGACATTAAAGAACCTCTAATTCTTCAGGCAACGGATGAAATTAGTTGGTACTTAATGAGCACATATATCGAGCAACCCAAACGACTTTCATATAAGTGCTTTGTCCTCCGTTGTTGTTCTGCAGAGGCGATTCTAGAGTCCCCAAGCAGGGGCCCCAAGCACAGGGGGCCCCTCCAACTAGTGTCCATCAGCTTCATACAATACTGACCAACATCTTCTGATGGTGATGCAGGAAACTTTAAAAATAAACCTGAGGAAAGATAATGAAGTCACAAACACCTGCCTCTAATTAGTGGGTCACTGACAGACTTGTGTAGACCTTAAAGAAAAGCTGATGGCCATCCAATCAAAAGTGACTGAGCAGGTAAACATCTGAAACATGCAGGACAGTGTGCCTTGAGGACCAGGGTTGAAAAAAAAAAAAAAAAAAAAAACAGTTTTAAACACACCGCTACTTGCTGTGAGAGCAAGAGGTGAGGGTGGGGCCCCTTTATCAAGGTCTGCGCAGAGCTGACGGGGTCATTGCAAACCCTCCTCATTGTCAGTTCTCTGTAGAGATTCGAAGTTGGTCACTCTCTGGGGCCCCCCTTCTGGCTCGGGGCCCCAAGAACTTGCCTGCCCTGCCTGTTGGCAAGCATCACGCTGCTACATTTGTATGTTTGTTTTACGAAATGCCATTCTCACATATGTAAGGACGTAAGTTTGCGAGATTCTTCTTCCTTGTTTGGGCCAGTATGTAAATGCCACTGGGGTACAGTTGTGTATTGTAATAATTAGTTTCACATAAATAGATCAGACGGTCTGTCCTACTGAATATTAAAGGAAGCTGCAGGACCCTATACACCTATACGTTAATGTCAGTGTGTGGGCGCCTTCAGTCTTACTTGCAGTTCAGGATGTGCTAATATACCTTCAAATCTTCATATTTGTAAAAATATTTCTCAGTCTCTAAGGTAGAGACCAATTCACTCCTTTTTATTTTCTCTTTATTCACATACTCCTTCGTCAATGGTTGACAAAATGTGACACTTTTCTTTGCCATCATGTCAGCACGGTTCATGTGATGCACATTCGAGTCGCAATTTCAGAATCTAGTTGGATCTCTCATGTTGGCGTGATGGAGACGGGCACAGAGTCTAAACGTGATGGGAAACTGCCGCAGTGCAGCCAGTGAGAGATACCAGTAAGCATCCTTCGCTTAGTGAGGGGTGGAAAGGATAATGGATGGCATGAATAGGGAGGGAGAGAAGAAAAGAGAGAGGGACCTTCGCTCTCTGGAGTTTATAAATTTGTTCTTTCTGGCTGTTTTTCTGTTGCAGATTCTGAAACAGATTTGTTACAGGTTACAAGAAGGAAATCAATTTCAAGTCTTTCTTGTCATCTGCCTTCCTGCTGAATGCATCTCAGGTTCACGGAACCATAAGAGGCATGCATGTGTGTGTGTGTGTGTGTGTGTGTGTGTGTGTTTACTCTGAATAAACCCTCAAGCACGACAACAGCAGGATCCCAAACCCTTGACTAAACCGTGGGCTCCTAATCCTCTCTGATGACACATAATTTTCACTCTGTGGTTTCTCAGGCCCCCGCTAATGCTCGCTAACACACATACACGCACGGAGCGCTCAAGTTGCCAAGGCAACTCATAAGCGCTTGGGTTGAATGAAGGGAAGAGGAGGATGAGATCATTGGTATCTTATTTCGTTGTTGTGGTACAGAAGCAGTCAACTTTCCTTCCCAGCCAGACGAGTTAATGAGGTCCGTCCTGCTTCAGAGATGGAAGGTCCACAACCAAAGGTCTACAGACACTCACCTGTCTCACCCGTCTCACCTGTTCTCACGCCGCAGCCCATGTTTCCAAAGCTTTTGTAGTCTCACAGAAAACACAACTGAGTGCATCTCTATTCAAATAAGTATTGTGTGTTAGGACCACTGAGGGAGTAGTAAAGCTGAAATTATGAGAATAAAGTCCTAATTTTATGAGGACAGTTAGAACATTATAAGAATAAAGGCATGATATTACGACATAAAAGGAAAGTAGGAGTTTCTTTTAATTTTCTTCTCAAGGTCCTGATACTTGTGATAATGTGATGTGTGAATCCAGTGCTGAAGAACAACTTAACACCATGTTTCTCATGAGAATTGAAGTGTTTTTTTCTGAAAATAATCAGATAAAGCGTAATTTCTGTAAAATTACATTATTCTGACGTTCATGCAGTAAATTACAACTTAATTCTCACAACACGAGCCATTTATTTTCTGAATATTATGACTTTAACCCAGCAAAATTAGCAACCCGCCACCCCCGTCAGATCAGTGGTATGATGGACTGAGCGAGTGTAGCCCCAAGATGTACGGGCACCTGACTGGTCAGCTTTATTGCTTAACAAAAATTCACCTCCTGTACAGCTGTCAGGGATGCAATACGTGTCCACCGTTAAATAAATATATACTTGCATATCAGGCTGTTAATATGTTAAAATGTGCTGCAACATTATCACTTTTAACATGGAGTTATATGGGGATTTGCTGTTTTAGATTCAGCACCTGGTGGTCGTTTGAGGAACTGCAACAGCATGTACTTCCTGGATGAGCTTCAGCCCAGAAGTGGGATGGCTGCCACCTGGTTGCAACGTAAAATAAAGACCTAAGACATGAGTTAGCAAAGTAAAGGTTTTGATGAAATCTAACAAAGACTTACAGAACCAGCGACAACAACCAAACAGCAGCAAGAATGGCCAGTCCTCCCAGTGAGTCAGCTGACCGGTTCTTCATGTACTCGGGTTAATGATCCTATTCTTCCTTCTGAAGCACAAGTCTGACGTCTCCACCAACTTCGTCTCTGACGTCTCCACCAACCGCTTTATATGTGTCCTCTGGCTGCTAACGCTAACAACATGGTGTGAGTGAGGGCGGACAGTGACGTAGCGGAAACACCGCGGACTCAGGTGATTTAGCTGAACCGAGTGAGTGACGGACTCGACCGGAAAAACAGAGTCCGAGACAGACTCGACTCCACTGGCTTTCCGGTTGCTGAACCGAGTGAGTTACAGACTCGCTGACTCAGCAGGTATCACCGGTGGAAACCCCGCGGACTGACGTGGTTTTGCTGAGCTTTGCTCCCATCACCAATTTAAGTGGATAATAAGTTAACACTTCTGAACTTCTACCATAACTCTTCGACCGTTTACGCCATCGACATAATTCCAACGGATTCTGAAAGCTGAGAATTGCAGCTTTGCATTGATATACGGTAAATTATGGTGTTTTTGAACTTCTGCAAATTTATGTCAGCATTTTTAATGCTTTTTTGTAAGTATTTATATAGTTTTTCATTTAGCTATTAAAATATTATTTCTTTAGCTTTTGTTGTTACATTATTTTTGTTGTTGTCTTTATTTATAACCTTAGCACATTCCTAAATGTTATTATTTGTGCTAACAGTTAAATTACAAAAGAAAAAAGTATATGTGGGGTATGGCGGGGGGGGGTGCAACTTTTTCACTTGGCTGATTTGTTCTTCGCCACCACCTCTTCCACAAGTCGGGTAGAACTAAAGTTTGCTGCCGTGTGTTTAAAAACGACTGATGTACAATATACTTAATTTTACGTTGCCTTCGCTTTTTTCTTTTTCACATTCAAACTCGTACAGGGGCTCTGGTACAGTACCCAGAACAGATCTGGAGTCTTTCTTTAGAAAAACATCCCAGTTGTAATCGCTGTGAACATTTATAGAAGTTTATCAGTGATCTACGAGGAGGGAAAAATGAGGCAAAACTAAAATAATTGCTCGTTAACTGTTATCAAGGTAAAAGTGTTCATTTAATCAAGATATTGATTTGAGGCTGCATCACCCAGCCCTCCCCTGATCCAGTTCTTGTAAACTTACAACTTTATTCTTGTAAGTTCAGTTTTTTTTCCCTCAACATGGCTCTGCACGCGTCATCTCGCTCCAACCTCCTAAGTACATTCTTCCAAGTCAAACTTCGCCAGGCTGAAACATCAAGTACACAAGTCCAAACTTGGTGAAATGGTTTTGAGAAATGGCCTTAAGTCGTCTCGCTGTTTACCATCAAATCAAACTTTAAGTTCGTCTGTAACAGACAAGCTTTTAATTAGCAAAAGAATCATGAGGATCTGCTGTTGCTATTCTGCCTCATAAAGACCAGGGTTGACCAAAGGTCATGTATTCATTCTTAAACAGCTGCTGATTGTGTCCAGTCAATTTCTGCGTCCTATATTTCTGAAAGTCTGGAACCAGTTTGCACACATTACATATTCTGAGTCATAATGGGATGTGAAAGTCAGATCAAGATATAATTTTCTGTCAGAAAGCTCTGACTTTTAGCCGTCTAAATGTACACACAGATATGAAGCGCAAACACCACAGACTGAGGATTTCAGCTTCGCTCGACCTGGATGAACTGTAACTAAATAAATAACAAATAAAATGCATCTGCTTCATAAAGGCTGGGACTTTGTTCTCAAAACTCAGAGCTCCTTAGTCACTCAGTTCCTCAGTAAATGTTTGCCTTCCCTCTCACAGCAGAAGTAGGCAGATATTGGTCTTGCTATCTCAATCGAGAAAAGGGTTTTCTTTCTCCAGACAGATGAGGAGGAGGAGGATGAGGAAGGAGGAAGGAGGAGGAGGAGGGTTAGTGACCTGCTGACACCCTGACTCAGGGACATGTGGGCACGAGAGCGTCACATTTCCTCACTTAGTCCTCGCAGACTATTCATCTCCTCCTGCTTTGTGTGCCTCTCTCTGCACATCGATTCTCTGTTAGGTGGGTGCGGCAGGGGAAAATCCACCTCCTCCACACACACACACACACACACACACACACACACTTTTACTTTTCAGTCAAAAGAAACCCCCCTCCATCACCACCACCAATACAACCTCCGCTTCCTCCACCGGCACGCATGTGCTTGTCCCCGTCCAGCAAATTGGACTTCATCCAGTCAAAACAAACATAAAGCAGATCATCAATCACACTCAACTTTTATTGCCAGGAAGTAGTGCGACCTGTTTTCGATGGTTAGTTGTTGAGCGCTGGAGCAAGCCGACTCTTGCAGGTTAGTTCCTGAATTCAGCATCAACTGCCACTCTTCCTTTTGTTCACGAGCCAGTTTTTTTTCCTCCTTCCTCCATTTTTTTTTGTTCAAATGGAGCAACTTCAAAGGCCCTTGCTAACTAAAGCAAAAGGTCCCTACATGTCTCTAAAGCACTCAAACACACACCATTCAATACCTTTTTTTTCTCCGCATTCCTGGTGAAGAAAGGAAAGCAAGTATTCTATGCAGCCAATACTGAAGTGATCGTATCTCACGGAAAATTCTTTATGCCTTAAAAACAAAAAGCCTGGTCGCAAAAACTGCACAAGAAAAGAGGAGAGATCACACGGTGAATGAGTGAAAGTACTGATGGATTTAGCAGCCTTAATAATTCCTCAGACTGGGAATGTTTGTCCACCGTGTCGGTTTTTCTGTTCTTTACTTCATGCAAAGCGCAGGACTCAGAGGCCAAACTCTAACAAATTAGCCTTTCAGTTCCATATTTAGCATCTTTTCACGCTAAGGAGGCATTCTTAAAAATTCATCACGAAGATGCAAAGATGCAAAGGAAAGACGTACCACTAAAACCATGACTTCCTCACGTTTAAACAGCATACTGCTAAGCGCCCTCTCTGAAACAACAGCTAAAAATCTCATGGCTGTAAATGCATCGCTTTCGCTCAAAAAGGCAGCAAAGGGCAACAGACCAAAGTTCAACAATCATTTTGATCTTTTATAATGTCCTTTCTGTTTTACGATAAAAACATCTAATGGTTCCTCACAGAACCAGGTTTACACCAGTAACTTTGCTTCTTAAGTTGCCTCACATCCAACTGCAGACCAACATCTTTTTACTGCTTTTTGGAGAAACAGGTGACCAAGATTCAGGAACGCGTTTCAGTTTGGGTGGAGAGCAGAAGGTGACGCCTCTGAACGATAAGACGACCAGATTTACTTCCTGATTGTGCTCATCAAGTGAAGCCACATGCTTCATCCCAGCACCTGTTTCCACCACCATAACTCAGAGTCATCCTTCCTCCAGGTGCTGCTCCAAACACCTAACCGACACGTGCGCGGCGGCAATAACTATTGTTCCTCACGTTTTAAGCATCTGGACCAAAAAAACAAACAGACAAAGAAAAACGATGTTCGCTTGCACAGCAAAACCCTCCATAGAAGTGCTACGGCAACACTAAATGGTAGGAGTGGGTTCTTTTGGGTTCTTTGGGTTCTCCCTTGCTGACACCTTCATCCTACCAATAAACAACCAAGTAAAATTCTACCTGGAAGGTAGTTAGAAAAGTCGGGTGACTCCACACAGACCTAGCTAGCACTAGGCTGTGTAGCTGCATTCTGATTGGCTCACCTTCGCACCAGTGTCTGAAAATTTGAGTTTTTCCTCAACTTCTGATGGAAGCGAGGCAGGCAAGGGTCCCAGTGTGTTCAGAAATGCTCGACGCCACCATTCAAAGCCAGTGGACGCCAACGCTGCCGACGCTTCCAGCGCAAACAGAAGAAGCCGATACAGAGAACAAGAAAAAACGAAAGCATAACCATACAAGTCTGCACAGCGTGCAGTCTGCCATTGTTCTGACTTGCTGCCGCCATGCAAGCCAACGATCCCTGGTGTTTTTGTGTGTGTGTGTGTGCCGTAAAAGTCCAATCTAAGCAAGCACATCACCAGCGATCATGGTGAGGTCTGGCCACTTGCTGGTACACCAACTCCCCTTGAGTGCATGTACGTGAACAAAGAAAGGAGTCCAGTTGAATGGTCTAAGCTGTAACTGTAGCTCGACCCAACTGCGCATGTAAACGTACTGGCACAACGATGACGCAACTTGTTGAACTGGCTGGACTCTAAACAGAGCATTAAACCTTGTAAACTAAAGCAACAATGCTGCGACAGTCAGCTGTCAGCTCAGGGTTTAAGGGTCTTTAAGTTCTCACCTTATCTGTCGCATCGAAGCCATCGCCGGTTTTACTTTTCTTGATTGATATTCTACTTTTCGTAGTCAAGACTTTTGTTACCAGTTGTACAGCTATGCTTGGTATGCCTGAAAGGTCACACAAATGCTGGAGGACTGATTTGGACAGAAATGATTGCAGTTATGGAAGTTCATGCAGCCAAGAGTTTAGTTCATCTGTCAGTTATGTCTCCAACTGTCTCAATTTCAGCAGACTGTCGTCCCATATCTCTAACATGGACCGTTGACATAGTTGCTTCCCATTCCAGTCTCTATGGGTGGTCTGTTCATGATCAACACGTCCTCTTTTTCTTGTTCAGAACAAATAAAAAACATCACTTCCTGCGTGGCACGAACGAGCTACCAAATCAAACGGGTTTATAAAGCACATGGAAAGAACTTCAATAATGGAACATTTAACGAGAGGAGAGCATTCCCAGGCACTGCAGCTTTTGTCACTTTTGCTATAAAGCCTGGAATCAACACGTCGTCGTCGTCGCTCGTGTGCGCCTGGTGATGTTTTGAGTTCAGCAACCCCCACGTTAGCAGCGCCATGTGGAGTGTGTCGCGAACAGGAAGAGAAGGGGGCTGCGCTCAGCGCACTAACTGGCATGTGAGAACAGTTTCCCTTTCAGAGGAGAAGAGAGACCGAGCTGAAACACACACACACACACACACACACACACACACACACGCACGCAACAACAACAACATTTATTCAGGAAGCGCCGTCTGCCCACTCAGGAAATTCCTGAGGACAGGAGCTGCTTCCAGGGGCAGGAAATTTCCCCTCAGAAGAAAAACCAAACACGCACACACACACAAACACACACACACTTTTTTAACAGTTGAGAGAGAGAGAGGAAGAGAGACCAAAGGAAGCTTGGGGAGGAGGGGGTCGCGTACAATAACACACACATTTACACAATACGCACCTACACTATTTCTAGAGATGCACAAAAGACACAAGATTCACTCACACTCATCCACCCACTCATACAAACCCAGCTGTGAGCGCACAAACACACACGCACACATGAAGGAAACCAGCCAGTCTTGTTTCCATGGACATAGATTTTTTTTTTTTTTTTTTTTTAAATCATCCAGGAAGGTATTTCTACTGCCACCGCCTTTCATGAATGTGTCTTTTTTCTCCCCCCAGTCAAATAAGACAATACCTTCTGACTTATGATGAAGACCTTTAAATAATTGACCGTCTCCTCGCCGACTAGCCCTCACTTGCAGCATGCTCAGAGTACGTAGGCGCCATGCTGGCCGACACGATTGAATTAAAAGCCAACAAATCCAGCTCATCGGAGTCTGCACTCCATCAATCGTGTCTTTGTCTCGCCTTCTCACACAAACGACTAAACAAAACAAAATGACACGGTCGATGGAAGTCCCGTAAAAGTTGCATCAATCTGTTCATTTTCCTCCAGCATGACTCCTCCAATCATCACACTGAAACAAAAGGTGAATAGTTTTCGTCTCCATGTGTTGGGAAAGTTTACACATACCAACCATTTACACCCACGGCACTTAATGTAAATCGTTTAAACCTTTGTCTATTAAATTTACAGAAGTACAAAAATGAAATCAAAGGAAAATGTCTGCTAATTTGCTGATAGACATTCTTGATTAGCCTGGTCAGACTTCCTAATTCCTCAAAAAATATTCTGGTTCCCCTGAATTTAACTTTGATTTCCAGGAGTCAGTGCTAATGGTTGCAGAGGAAACTGCCTCTAGATGCCATTGGACAGAAATACAACCAACCAGAGACACAAGTCCAAGATAACGTGTTGGGATTGCTTCAGTACGTCTGATACTCATTTCACGAGTGAGATTCTTTGTGAAGTGAATGGGTATGGTTGCCCAGGCTACCCACACGCTAACCTCAATCGACATTCTGTCCGTGACACTTTTTATACCTCTAATGACGTGACAACATTTAAGAGCATCGACGAACAGAAACACGACTAACAGCTGCGCCAGCTGCTGTCAAACACAGCTGCAGGAGCAGCGGCAGCAGAGCCGCTGTGGAGAGGTTTAGAAGCGTCCCAGAAGCAACCGTCTGCTCTGGTCAAAACACACGAAGAGTCGAGACGGTGCCCAAACAATCCAGAGGGTTCAGAAGAACCACGTCCAAGGAAGAGGGTCAGTTTGGAAGATTTAAATTAGACATTTATTTTTATGCATGTATAATTCGAGAAAGGACAGGACATATCAAGATCGAGGTCTGGCCGCTGCGTAGCCTAGTGGTTAAAGCAGGCGGCCCACGTACAGATGCTCAGTCCTCATGCAGTGGTCGCGGGTTCGACTCCCGCCCCGTGACCCTTTGCTGCGTGTCTCCCCCATTCTCTCTGCCCCACATTCCCGTCCCTCTAGACTGACAATAAAAGGCCACTTGTGTCAAAAAAATAAAAAATAAATAAATAAAATAAATCTTCGGGTAAATCCGTAATCTCATGAATCCAGCCGAGGGGGCAGGGCTCACGAGAGCTCGACTTTCCAAACGTTTCCTGTATGAATAACAAAGAACAAAGCGACCATGTGTTGGTCCGTGGACTACACCGCAAAATCAAAAGATTAAACACACGTGGAACGCAGCAACAACAAGAGGCATCAACTATGCAGGTGAGGATGGACTAAGCTGCCACTCACTACCTCTGTGGCTCCTGTTAAATGATTAGCTTTTAAGAGTCTAAGAAAACCCAACACATCGAACAGATATGGTGCAGTGATCAGTTCTCTGATGGCGTCTCACTTATACGGTCAACCAGTGTGTCGATGGCCATGAGTGCTCCATGTAGCATCTTGTTGTGCGGTACAGTTGTGCGCAGCGCCACCGTTTATCATCTCTCTCTCTCTATGTCAAACATTTCAGTGTATGATCAAGAGGGGAGGTTTTCTAGCTTTCACTTTTGCCAACTTAGCTTTTTCTGTGGCCTCACTTAAACTTTGTTTGCTTATATTTAACTGTCCGCGTTACCTTTGGTGCTCCTCGAGTTTAAGCGCTGAGCAGGAAGAGCTCATGCTGATGCATTTCCATTCATGCTGCGTCTCTCTTTGATGTGGGCTGTAGTTAATGCTGAAGAGTACAAGTGTTTCTGTAAAGTGACTTCTGATGGGAAGTCAGACCGCAGCTTCAACGTATTCAGCAGCTGGCGAAACACGGGCTTCTCTGCAACTACATCAGGGTCCATCTGAACCAAACCATACCAAGACCTATCTGAAGGTTCTGGGGACTGAAGAGCCTCCTGAGGAACAACAAATTTTCATTAGCTTCTCCTCAGTTAGATGCACACTTGCTTGATTTAGTTTTAGTTTTTAGAGACTACAGCTGCGACGTTTATCACATTGTCACAGGTTAGCCACTTTCCACTTACGCTGTCTGGACTGATCTTTGTAAAGGCTGCGCTGTTTCATGAAAATCACCATGCAGCTATGTTACAGATGGTTTCTCTTGTGGTTTCCTGAAATGGGAGCTTAAAAATAAAAACAAACGACACTATAAAAGTGTTTTTGTAAACTACAATGGGTCATGGTTTATGCAGAGAGTAAAGGGACCTTGATTTGGTGTCTTTTGGGAGCAGCACTGGCAGCACTTTGTTGTCTTTTATTAGATTAGTCAGACCGGTTGTGTACTTTAATGTTTCAGACAGGTCAGGACAAAAACAGCAAACGTGGCTGATTCTTAGTCACATTCCCAACGTGGCTTCTTACTGACACTTTCTAGGTAGTAGTGGTATAAATGATATTACAAATGAAGCTACACACTCACACACACCTGGTGTGGAAATTTAAAAAAAAAGAAAATCACACTGAGTTAGAGCTAAAAGAAGACAGTTATGATGAGCATAAAAACTCTTGTTCATTACATTTCATAACATTTCATGTGTTGTATTCATTGTTGAAAAAATTTTGTTCTGTAAATAGTTTGTTTGCCATCGTGATCAAAACCATTGATCTGAAGCTCAAAGCTGATGCTGTCCTGTAAATTTTCTAATCAATAATAAATATAACAATTTCTGATCAACCCACATCAATTGCATCTAATTTCCTGTAAACGTACCTTCTAAGCTCAGTCCATTTAAAGATTGTTTTTTTAAAGCACAAAATGTGAGACTGCCTTATTGGTGAGATTGAACATGCTGAACCTTTTTTCTTAAGAAATTAATATGTTGAAGAAAAACAAAGCAAATGCAAGAGAGGAAAATATGCTTTTCAGAAAAAGGAGGCAGTTTTATTCCAGATCCACCTTCACTGGGTTTGCAGCGTTTTTCCCTCCTTTCTCAGTTGGAGGGTTACAAACTGAGCCTGGTAGCATTCTTTAGTGTGAGGAGCAGGCTGCAACTCTCCCCGATCTAATCCACTTCCTCCCCAGGAAATGGAGAAGGCGGATTTCTGCCCACACTGCAATTTCCTCCCTCATTTTTTTTCCTTTCTGTCTTTTTTCGCTCCGCTCCTCCTCCTCCTCCTCCTCCTCCTCCTGCTGCTGCTGCTGCACCTCCACTACCACTCCCCCCATCCTCCTCTTTATCATCTTCTTTCTTCCTCTCCTGGTCCTTCAACCCCCTCCCTATGAGAATGTGTGTGTGTGTGTGTGCGTGTGTGTGTGTGTGTTGGGGGGGGTGTTTAGATGGCGAGAAGTCAAGACAAAAGGAGGTCTTGGACTGTTTGATCCCCACCAGCAGTGACCATAAACACTGAAGAAGTGGTGTCCCATGGAGGGGGGGGGGCATTTTTACTGACCTTCAGATGTGTAAGACGATAAAAGTGTTCGACATGTGATGAACACAAAGTAGGACTTCTACACGTCTGCGGCTGTGAACTGACCCGTCGGTTTACTCGGCAGGAAACTCGATGCCGACCTGTTGAGCGCTCTTCCTTCTTTCTGCAACAATGCAAAAGAGGAAGTGCGCTGGAGGGAGTTTCCTGCTCATCTCATCCAGCGCCAGCCAGCGCCCGCCTGGCCCCGGCACTCACAGCCCCAACAAAAGCCCTGAACTTCACACTTGCAAGGAAAGAATAAATAAGCTGGTTAAACATTGATGGGGGCACGGATAGAGCAGCTCCGGGTTACTCTTTGAACTGTGAGTCTAACTCCTGGCGCTGCTCCAGCCCCACCTCCTCTATGATTGAGTAAGACATGAATGAGCAGATGCCAACTACCTTCAGTCCTGCAGAGCTGTAACCATCACCGCACGGACTAAAGCTACTTCTCACCTTTCCTCCTTCAGTTATTTCTGAAAAAGTTTGCTGGCAGCCGACTGATACAGTGTTTCCAAACAAAAGCTGCACGACTCCAGCACTCATCTTTTTTTCCCTCCCATCTTCATGCAAAGTCTAACCTGCTGGTACTCAAGCTGACCCAACGAGGTTGCCCAAAAGGTGCTTCTATCGTTTTCATTTTGACTTGCAAACTTCTTTGTAAAACGGTCACCAACTGTCACATGCAATACAAAGAAAACAAAAGCCCACAATGAAAAACAATGTTCCACAGTGAAACAAAAAAAACCACTGGGGGCGCACAAGAGCAGTAGACCTACTTTATATCCTCTAAAAATACGCTCCCCTCTCTTTGACAACTGCAACTTCTTACGATCAACTCAAAAAAGTCTGTCATTTGTTTCAGCAACTCTCACTTTAACATTACCGCCACTCTACGCCACTAGGTGGCACCAGTGCACCACTTACAGCATTCTCCTGGAACAACAAGAACGTAGACAGA
Organism: Arrhamphus sclerolepis; assembly: GCA_037176975.1. NCBI lineage: Eukaryota > Metazoa > Chordata > Actinopteri > Beloniformes > Hemiramphidae > Arrhamphus > Arrhamphus sclerolepis. The sequence goes on from JBAMYA010000016.1 coordinate 1,038,216, forward strand.
GACAAGAAATAGCTCGTACTGAAGGGAACTGGCTGAACTACGTCAACTCCTGCTAACAGCATCCAATCAGCAGTTTTTAGGGCCACAATGGAGAACCTAACCGAAGGCAGGGACTCGCTTTGGCCACGTTCAGGTCTTGTTGAGGGGCAGTTCAGCAGTGGAGACGGGTGTCACGTTTGAAGACCCGTAAAAAATGAAATATCTCAAAAGCACAGACAGATCCAATAGGGGCTACCTGAAACGAAAGCTGTATCCAATAGGTGGCAACACCAGTCAAACCGCATTTGAGGTTTTGGAAGACTGGTGATTTTGAAAAAAAAAAAACTATGCAAAGCTCCAGCTGATCTAGAAGGCGCTGATTTAGTGCGAAAGTAAAGACAATTCCAACATTCTGAACCTTACAAGAAATTCAAAGCTATGTTCCAGTCAATCCAGGAAGTAAAAGGTCAACACTGACGCCGAGACGAGTGGCGGTCCCGTCTACTACGTCTCGAATAACTGAAGGAAGTCACAGAGGAGAAAGATGCGGGACGGCAAAGCCTCGTTAGCTTGCACGTCACACTCCACGTTAACCGCGTAGCCCGCGTAAAGACGTGGCCCTGACACAATGTGTGACAGTTTCAGCGTTGGGGTGCCGGTGAAAAACGCAATGGAGAATATCAAGTAAATGCATAAACATTCAATAGAAGGTCAGTATTTTAGTGAAAAGCATTATATGACATTAAAAGGCTCAGAAGAAGGAAGCACTGAGTTCCATCTACGCATCTTCCAGCTCTGAGGTGACGAGAGCAGCCACGAGACCGTTGAGTGGCTATTTTACAATGAAAATAAGCTGTGAAGTTGCTATTCTGCAAAATTTACTTTTTTACTTTAAAAAGTCATGATCACAATTTTATGACTTAAAATTGTAATGTTATGTAAAAAAAAAAGATATTTTATGACCAAAATAATTGTGAAAAAAGTTTATGTCAAAAGGTTCAGATTGTACAACAAAAAAATGTGATTTCTTGAACAAAAAGTTTCAAACTTTCAAAATCAAAGTAGTTTGTATTTTTTTTTTTTTTAACCAAAAAATCATGTTTTTTTATGATTTTACAAGAACATTTTGTGATATTGAGACAAAACTCTCAATTTTATCACAAAAAGTTTATCTTTTTTTCCCAAAACATGAAGTTGTTGCAATTCTGACATCATACCCTAGCATAGCAGCGCTTTCACACAAGAAACAAGGAGCCCAGTAAGCTAACCTTAGCCACCGAGAATAACAACAAAAGGACCTTTCAGAATAGACATTAGTAAATCAGCACGTGCTGAACAAATATGAGCGGTTCTGTTCTGACCTGAAGCGGGAACTTTCCGTCAGTTTATCAGAAACACCACTGTGAAAGAGTCCAGGGATTGGTGGGAAATCTGACAACACAGCTGGCTGAGAAAGCAAAGCAGAACCGGCCTTTTGATGGTAACCATGGTGATGATGTGGCCGGGATGAAACAGAGTTTGACATCTCTGCTCAAGCCCTTTTCCTCTTTTGAAAATTCTGTTTCAGGAGAAGCAAAGAGCTCCTTCTTCACCTCTGTGGTGCCTTCTTCCTCAACCTGCACCCAGCTTCTGTGTAGACGTAGTTTATTCCAGTACAGCGGGTCTGTCTGTTCTGGTCTGGTGGAAGTGTGTACAACTCGGAAGTCTGACCTCAGATCGGCTTCAACGCCTCCTGGACAGGCCAGGCGCTCGTGTAGTGATAAGAGGGATGTGTGTGTGTGCATGATGGCGTTTAACTGCTGAGGCATTATTCCTCAACTTTATCTTCTCCTGCTCTTGCTCTGATAACGCTGCGTGTTTGTTTGCGTTTCTAAACTCTCTGATGTCGCAAATGCGAGAAGCTCAACCTGTGTCAGCACAAAAATCCAGGGATGTGACCGTCCCTCAGCGGCGACACAACTGAAACATTTATAGTCTCTTAAAAAAGCCTTGGGGGGGGGGCGGTATGTTTCTGTTAAACTGACTGATGGATGGATGTGTGTAGGAGTCACTGCTCATCAGTGTGTGTGTGTGTGTGAGTGTGTGTTTGTGTGTGACTCACGCAGGTGCGCAGGCAGCCTGGCAGGCTCGTCCTCCATTCTGCTGGCCGTCCTCGCGGCGGGAGCATGGATGGGGGAGGAAGTGGAGTTTGGCAGCGGGTTCGCGGAAGGACTGAAAGAGCTCCTCTCCTGCCGTCAGGAAACACAGAAGACACAAAAGCGTTGGCTCCGAGAGCTCCACAAATGCACCGGCCCTGAACCCAAACGGCCCCGTGCCGGCTCGCCTCACCTCGCCTCACCTCATCTCACCCTGCGCCCACAGCAACCGCCACGCCCGGTGCACGAAGGGGAATGTGCTTGCTATAAACTGTAGAGACCTGACGTAGCGTCCTGGACAACTCAATATATAGAATGCAGTGCGCGCTTTAGCGCATGTGTTGCTACGCAGGAGCAAAGCTGGGTTGGATGTGACGTTCAAGGAGGTACGAACTGGTCTGGCGTGGTTTCCTGGGGTCTCACATAAACGTCAGACAGGTTTTGGTCAGAAAACCTTAAAAACACAGCACAAAAGCAAACTTTTTTTATTAGGTCTTTACAGCCTGGCTCACAACAGCCAGTTTCAGGGGGCGGAGTCAGTCACTCCACTCAACTCCACCCATGCTTCTGTGGAATGTACCTTTTTAAAAACGGGTGTTACAGCTTTGCATTGCCCAGTTCTCCAGTACAGCAAAGGCAGAAAGATGTGTGAGTCGGTGGAGATGAAGATGGGGAACCTTGTTAATTCTATTCTGATCTGGGTCTTAAGAGACATTTTTCAGGCTGAAGCAGCCATTTTTATTTCTATTTTATTAAGATTTAAAACCAAAACAACTGTGAAAGCAATTTTAGGAAACAATCACCAGATTTTATCCAAAAACACTTTCATCACGTGTCATGCAAGGGTGTTAATGTGATGGAAATGTTCTGACTTCCACCAGTGATAACAGAGATGTCAAATGTTTGGAGCTGCATCATAAAACATGCAGTTTCGTAACGCATCGTCATTGACAAACAGGGTTGGTTTATCAGACTTCCATGATCTACAAGTATGTTAAGGAATCTGTGAAGCAAAAGTGCCAACAACACCCTGCTTTTATCTTCACACTCCACAGTACATATACAACTGGTCCACCTAAGCCGAGGTACTAAAGGGGGACATAGGGGACACTCTGGACCACTGATGGGACAGAGAATCATCAACTGTCTGCATGTCCGTTCTTGCTAAGATCCGATTTCAATAATAAAAGCTCACAAATGCACATGAAGGTCAGTCCCTGTCATGGGTTTGGCTTAGTCCTGCAACACCTAGAGAACATCTGGGCCTTTGGCTTCTTTAATCATATTTCTACAACTGTAAAGATTTGTTGATAATTTAGTCCTTCCATGATGGAAACAGGAGGCCTCTCCAGGATGATCTGAAGTTTCTGACCCTGAGCTCTGCTACTCTACAAGGCACCAACAAATCTAGGTTACAACGTCAGGTCTCCTGCCAGTAAAGACACAGCATGAGGCCGACTACATTTCTGGAGGTTTTCTTTTTTAACATTTGTCTCTCTGGTGTCAGCCTGCTGTCACCACCCAGCCACTTCGAGACGCGCGCACCAACAGCATGTACCAGGAATTTCCTGTGGAAGCCGAGCAGTAATCTTTCAGTCCCCCGTTTCCTCCTCTCAGAGGCAAAGGCCTGTCTCTAACCTCAGCAAAAAGAAAAGAAAAAACAGTTTTTATTGAGGGGGCGACAGTCTGAACGAAGCTCGTGAGAAAGACGTTGGGAAAGTGATTTGTGGCGGAGCCGGGCTGCAGTATGAAGGAGACCGGGGGGGTCTTCCTCTCTCACCGGAGGCAGAACCTCTCAGAGTGGAGCGCCCGTCGTTCTGCAGCAACCGTGCAGCGGCATGCGACGGCCCTCGTTAACACAACATCTTTATGTCAGAAAATTCTGCACTGATTTCATATAAGTCACATCCCAGATCCTTTAATTTTGACGTGTGTTGATTAAATAAAATCTCCAGAAAGTCTTGAAATACCTTCCCTTCTGTGTCTAACACCGTCAAACCGGATTATACCCAATTTACAATAAATACAAGCTGTTAGGACTTGTAAAACCACAGCAAATATGAAAATCGGTGCAGATTAGTCAGCTACTCTTCATTTTCACCTGTCGGGAGAAGCCTGACTCGTCTGGACGATGACGGCTTCAATCTCTTGCTGTTTTACCTTTTTCGTGGGCCATGACTATGGATTATTTCTATTACTGATTAATGAGCGGATCAGTTGCATTCCAACATGTCAAACACGCACAAAGTGGCTTCAGTTTGTTTACACAGTTGGTCCAACACACACACACAACAAAAAACAAAGTCAGTTTTTTATTTGCTACATTTTCTTTTGGTTTTTGATTTTCATTGATTGATTTTTTTCTTACTTTCTTTCACTTTATGATGGTGTAAACCAGGAAGGCAAAAGCACTAATAATCCCATCCTCTTCTCATTTTGGTTCAATAAAAGCAGTCGTCTCTTGTTTTTATGCAGACTTTGGAGATGCATTTGATCCCTCAGGCCACTAGGGGGCCCTCAGGCTACAAGGTCAGTCTCAATACAAAATACACTGGCAACCAGTTGTGATCACAGAGGGTTACCTGCCAAAATCACTGACTTTATAAAGTGATTATGAAGTGAGTTTTTGTTTACAAATTTACAGTCAGGATTTTTTCCCCCTCCTGAAATTTTACCCCCAACTCCATCGAGCATTATGCTTTTCCTCAAATGACCCTACAACGCTAGGTTGTTGCTCAGAGGCCCTCCCATAGAAATGGAGATAGCACTGTCAAAAATATACTGTCGTTCATCTCTCACTCGGTCGTGCTATCGTTTTCTTTTCTGTCAATATTTTCTCAAGTCTCCGTAGCGCTGTGAGCTAGCTTCATTCATGCTTCTATGTAGCGACCACTAACGTAGCCAACGAAGAGGACCAACATCACTGTTTGCTGTGGTTTATGTCGTTCAGTGCTGCCTCCACCACTTGTGGGAGTTCTCTTCAGGGATACAAACAAGGACACAACAAAGCTCTGCGCGGCGTTAAAAGTGAATGAATTCCTCAAGAAAGTGCTCCCAAAAAACCGCTCATCCTGCAGGTGCTTGGTAGCTGCTCGTGTTGTGATGTTCGACATCGTGTTTGCGGCAGTGTCTGCAAAAGTTACTGATGCACAACATTCACCAGCTCTATCTCATGTGAAATATGCTTTATTAGCTCCATTGCCATGCCTGGGCTACGTATGGGACAACAACAAACAAAAAAAGTAATTAAATAAAAATAATATAAATAAATAAGTAGCCACTGCAAACAGCAGAAAAAAAACGCAGGAAAAAAAACCTGTGCTGTCACCTAACAGTTGGTGGTGGAATTACAGAGCAACATGAAATAGCCTAAATAATGCACGTGTAAAGGCCAGAGACGAAGACAGATAGTTTTTAATGTTTATGAGAACTGCTTATTACTCATTTAAAATATTCTAACACTTCCATTAGTTTTAACAAATATAGATCTCCAATTACTGCACAGCCCCCCACCCCTCCCCCCCCAAAAAGGTAGGAACGGCCCTGAAAAGACAGTAAAATATATAGAAGCAGTGAGTTCTCTATTAAGCATTTCTATTGTTTTGTTGTTGTTGTTTCCTACTGAAGCTCTGTTTTTAGCTTGTGACACGCTCCCACCACTTTTCAGTTCCGGGAAATGAAAGACTGGGAACACTGGGAACGCTGGAGGACACTCACGTCCTCTCCTTCCCATCAAGCAGCGGAGCAACAGATGAGCGGGCAAAACAAACGCGGCTGGCCGAAGCTGACGCGACCAGCTGCCGCTGCAGCGGCGCTGCTGCCGCGGCCGCGCCGCCAGCCCTTCATGTGGAAAGTGTCTGCCGAGAGGGGGGGGCAGACGGTGGGAAGGGGGAGGGAGAAAACAGCGTTACCTTTCCCGCAGCGGAGGAGGATTCAGACATGATCTCCCGTCAACTTCTCCGTCGCCTCGCGTCTTTATCTCCGTCGCTTTCCTATAGAAAGCCGCGCAGCTGCAGCAGAAGCGCCAGTCCGACTGTTGTGGGAGAAGTTGTTGTTTTCATGTAGCCCGCTTCTTTTCCTTTCCCCCTGATTATTTGTTTTTGCTTTATTTACTTATTATCTGTTCTTTTATGTGCTGGCCGGGTCCATGGCGCAGCTGCCGGCGTGAAAACTTCTTTTGTCTGCGCGTGTTTTCCTTCACATGTCGGCAGCGCGCTGGTTAATAATCCCTTCCTGGAAGAGGAGACAGCCTCTCTGCGTGTCTCATTGATCTGGATGTGTGTGTAAAACGGCGAAATGACGTGAATTCCCAGCAATGAGCCTTGCCCCCTTTTAAAGGGAAACCCGAAGCAGGAAATCGTTGCAGGTCGCTTTGCAAAACGCACAACTAGAAGCAGAGACGCACAGACCGACAGACAAGTTCAAAAAGAAAAGAAATACACAGTCTTCTTTCAAACCGTGAAGCAGTTTTGGTCACACAGCTGGTTTAACCATACTCTACAGTGTAAAATTAAACCCAGCAACACAGGAGAAAAAAAACAAAATAAAGAAACCCCACAGAATTAATATTTATTTACCTTAAATTTTGCACAGTACTGGATTTTCAGTCTGCTTTCTAAAAGCAATATAAAATCATAATATTCATACTCTTTTATATTTCATTTACTGTGCAATAACATGCACCTCTCTTTTTGATCATTTTTTTAAAAAAAAATATCAAAATCAAATTTTAATCAAATTTTATTCATATTGCATCTGTTACAATACAAGTTGTCTCTCCACCAGGGGTGTCAAACTCAAGGTCTGTGGGCCAAATCCGGCCCATCACTTCATTTTATCTGGCCCACGATCGTGCAAAAGCAATCATAAACTTATAACTAGAACATTTCTGAAGAAATTTCAAAGCAACGGCCCGTTTGTTTCAGAATCAGAAAGTGGAATAACAGGTGTCAATTTATGCCAAAAAAAAGTTGAAATTGTGGAAAATTTGAAATTTTCTGATTGGTAATTGTATGTCAGATTACAAAAGTACAATTTTGTGACATTTGTGATTGTACAATAAAAAGCCTTGGTTATTGAAAAAAAATCTGAAAAATTAACTCTTTTTTTTAACAAAAAACCTTTTTAAATCTTATTTCTGATTTTCTCTGAAAAAAAGGTGAAAAAGTCTTTTTAATGAAGGTTTTTTGCAAAATTTGAGATTTTATGACACAAAATTCACTTCTTTTTTTTCCAACAATGACTCCAGGAACTAGCAGGAAATCTGTCAACACAGCTGGTTGAGAAAGTAAAGAATAACTGGCCCTTTAATGGTAACCATGGTGATGATGTGCTGGGGTGAAATAGAGTTTTACACCTCTGCTCTAGACGCTCCAATAAAAAATCATTTTATCCTAGCTGACCTCAGTATTAGGCAGATATATCCTCATATAAATCACAGCACTTTTTTTTAAATGTGCCTTTGTTTTACAAAAATTAAACCAAATAGGAAAAAAACACATAAACATGTCGGCTTAAGTAATACTAAATAAGTAAAGTCAGTCATCAGCCCTTCATGAACCAATCACCAGCTGCTTTGGAGTTTGCGCTGGAGTATACAGGTGTGTCCTAACACACTGCCAAGAGGGAAAGACATAAGACATGTGCTCAGAGAATCAATTATTTCTGCACATCAATCTGGAAAGGGTTGTGAAACCATCTTAAAACGATTTGGAATTAAGCATTTTAAGGTGAGAAAAAATTTACAAATGGAAAACATTCAAGACAGTTTCCAATTTTTCTAGGAATGGACATCCCAGAAAGTTACCCAAAGATTAAACAGTGCAGTGCTCAAATAATGGAAAACTACGGAAGCCCTAAACGGCCATCCATGCATACATTTTATTTCTCCCGTTTTCCCGTGATTACAAGATAACTCCACCGTTTTCTCGTGATAACGGCTTATTTTTCCTCTGTTTTCCCGTGATAACGACATAACTTCGCTGTTTTCTCGTGAAAACGAGTTATTTTTTTCACCGGGGTGATGACTGATGTTGTTTTGAGGACACAACACTATGCCACCTTTGTCAGTGAGTCAACAGTCTGCAAAAGTCAGCAAAAAATAGCAATTTTAGGACAAAAAGTCTGGATCTTCTTTAAATTTCTGTTGAAAACTCACAATCTTGTAACATTCTTCACAATCCTTATATCAAATGATGATTTGGCGTCAAAAAGTTGTGATTTTGCAGAATGTGAGATTGTTTTTTTCTTTGACTTTAATAGATATATAAACTTTATTTAAGCTATTTTAGTTTGATCTTTTGTTCTGTAAAGTGCTTTGGATTAAATGTGCGATATAAATAAAGCTGACTTGGCTTGAGAAAGTTACGATTTTGCAAAATACAACAAAAATGCAAAAACTATCCCAATTTCTTTTTACTAGAAGAATTTGTGATTTTTAGGATATAAAATCATAATTTTAAGTTGTGATTTGTTTTTGAGAAAGTACAAATTTTACAGCAAAAAGTTGTAATAGCAAGTTTGAAAGTTGCCTTTTTTTGACAAAAGTCTCAATTTTATGAGAAAACCATGTGGTCTTGTAAAATATTCTATTGTATGTCAAAATGTTGTGTGTTTACAAATAAAAGTGGTGATTTTCTACAGTTGTTTGGTTGTAGAAATAAATGACTGTGTAACTGAAACAAGTACTGCTGTAGGTACTGTACGTCATTTAAGTGTCCCTGTCTCTCAGGAGCTGGAGCACCTGTCTCCAGAACTGACCCTACACAGACCTGGTCGCAGCTCAAACTAGGTCAGAGCACAGCAGCAAATCTAGATCACAAAGTTCAGACTTCAGACCTCAATCTGTCTGAAATGCTGAGGTTTGACCTTCAGAGAGCTGCAGGGAAGTGAACACCTGAAAATCTCAATGAACTGAATAAATGTGAAGAAAAATGAACGGACACTCCTCCACATCGATGTGAGAGACATTTCCTGTGTCAATACAGAAAAATACTTCAGGTTTGCTGCTAAAGGTGGATCTAACAGCTGTTGAATCATGAAGTACTTTGTACTCACCACAAGACTCTTTTTGATCAAAAAAATACTTATAAATAATAGTTAAACAAATGTTTTTCTTTATCTTATATTCTAAGACCCACTATCAGATTACTTAGTTATTTATTTATTTATTTATTGTATTGACTTTACACAGCAACACATCGGATTAAAAGATTGGGTAGGCTACTGACTTGTAGGGACGACTGTATCTCTGCACAGTAGTAAGAATTTTTGTAAATATTAACTATAATGTTTTTATACACTATATTGCCAAAGTATTTGCTCACCCATCCAGATAATGTAAATCAGCTGTTCCAGTCACTTCCGGGTCCACAGGTGTATAAATCCATCACCTGGGCATGCAGAATGTTCCTACCAACATCTGTGAAAGAACAGGTCGCTCTCAGGAGCTCAGTGATCTCCTGCATGGTGCTCTGATAGGAGGCCACCTGTGAAACAGGTCCAGTTGGGAATTCTTCTCGCTCCTAAATATTCCAGTCAACTGTCAGTGGGATTATAACAAATTGGAAGTGACTGGGAACGACAGCAACTCAGCCACCACGTGGTAGGACACGTAGACTGATGGAGCAGGGTCAGAGGATGATGAGGAGCATTGTGCTCAGAGGTCTCCAACTCTCTGCAGAGTCAGTCTCTACAGACCTCCAAACTTCATGTGGCCTTCAGATTAATGTGTAGAGAGATTCATGGAATGGGTTTCCATGGCGATCAGCAGCATCCAGGCCATACATCACCAAGTGCAGTGCAAAGAGTCAGATGCAGTGGTATAAAGCAGACCTCCACCGGACTCTGGAGCAGTGGAGATACCTTCTCTGGAGTGACCAATCGTGCTTCTCCATCTGGCAATCTGATGGACGAGTTTGGGTTTGGTGGTTGCCAGGACAATGATACTTGTCTGACTGTATTGTGCCAAGTGTAAAGTTTGGTGGAGGGGGGGGTTATGGTGTGGGGTTGTTCTTCAGGAGCTGGGCTTGGCCCCTTAGTTCCACTGAAAGGAACTCTGAATGCCTCAGCAGACCAAGAGATTCTGGACTATTCCATGCTCCCAACTCTGT
>JBAMYA010000016.1:1052092-1064803 GCA_037176975.1 Arrhamphus sclerolepis
GAGATGTGGGACGAGTTAGTTTGTTGGTTGCACAACAAAATGTCGGGACACAAATCTGGTTTTCAAAAACGGAAAGATATTAAACGCGATTAGAAAATACAAAACAAGAGGCAGAAAATGCCAAACGAGTATATAGTTCGTGGCCTTTCCACGATCATGCACCCGGGACCAGATTAGGTCAGAACCGGCCCTGATTGCGTTACTGTATTCAGTGGTGAGCGCCATGTTACGCCGCCATCTTCAAACTACAGTCCACAGCAGGTAACATCCAGGAAAATATAGTTTTGCGTTTGCGCTAGCGCTACCATTAGCTGGCTACAAACTCTCAGAGAGGGTGGGAGAGAGAGCACAGAGACAGCCAAGGAGGAAGTAGAAAGAAAGGATGGACCACAGCTATTTCAGAAAGTATGTTGAGGAAGATCCATCGCCAAGAAAACAAAAACGTGAACAGAGTAGGGATCGAAACCAACAAGACTCCAAAACACGTGTAAACATTGGTGTTGCGTTTCCCAGATGGAAGAAGCTGATGAGGGAGAAGAACTATTTAACAAAACTAACCTCATCAACTGAGAGAAGACTGCTGGAAGTTTTGTTGGTCGAAAACTTCTCTGTTTCCCAGATCAGTGACATTTCTCAGCTACCGAAGACAGAAATGAGTCTTGGGAAAAGGGACGGGATAAAGACTGGTTGCAGTACATGACCTCACCACTAGATGGCAGAAAATCTTATATACATAGATATAAATAAAGAGAATTGTTTTGTGTCTAGTACTATTATTTAGGGGGAAAATACTCTGCTGCAATGTGTTTTTCTTGCGGGAAAATAATTTTTTAATGTTTTGGTCAATAAGATGTTTTAAGAGCTATGCTCATGTGCGTGCACATAGTAAATACAAAATGTCTCTCAGAAGCAATATGGCCCATGAATTTGCCATGCATTTACTAACAGGCCACTGAGTTTGCTTCTGGAGCTTGAAAAAATGTCTCTTTCCATTATAAACAGCAGGGAGGAGCCTTTGGTTGTTTGCCACTTAGCCTGTAGTCACTCAGTCGCAGAGACCAGACCACTCCTCAGCTACTGCCAACCTGGCCTTTGCTAACAAAGGCAAGACATGAACCAAGAGGCTGTAAACGGCCTTCAGATACTCCATACATGCACCTCTGTTCATGTGAGTGACAAACCCACAGAACAACAGCCTCCAAGTTAGCAGCTTCCCTCGGCTTTATGGGACGTTTAATTGACCCCATAAAACTGAGACTTTTAGTTTAAATGAACTGAAGGTATCACTTTTATACGATCCTTTCTTCTACTTACATTTTACCACTCTTAACTGGCTGCATACAACCGAGCAGCACATAAAAACACACACAAAAATCAACAAGTCACATTTCACGGAGCAGTTGTTGCATTTTTGCTGTGACTTGCTGTTTGGTTAGGTTTAGTCACTAAAAACTGACTTTGGTTAGGTTTAAGCGAAAGTGGTTAGGTTGAGTTGGAATAGGATGTTAAAGTTTGGATAAGCCTAGAATCAATCAGAGAAATGAAGCGTGTGATGCAGACAGAGTGACCTCATTAACAAAATGGCGTGCTCTTGGACACTCTTGTATGAGTCATTGCATAAAGCACACTCCTGACCTGCTTTGCTTGGTTTGTCGTGTTCTGTACTGGTAGAAATAGTTAGCAAAGCCATTTCACGAGGGAGAATTAATATAAAGTGAATGGCTATGACTCACCAGGTTGCACATTAAGGGGACACATTCAGCGATTATTGAGATGTTTCACTCACAAAATGAACGGCTGGAGCCTGATTTTAATTGCTTTCAAACACACATGAACACTTGTGGATGTCATGGATGTGACATTGTTCGCTTGGTAGTCGAATCCACATTGAGTCTATGTACTGTTTCGGATGAGGCTTGTATTGCATGAACCTTCGGTGACAATCCAGGACCCCCATAGTTTAGCACCAGCTTTAGGCAATCTTCAAATTATTTGGTGTAATCCCCTGGGCATTTGCATGCTGGCACGCAGGCCAGTTCCAGTCCCGCATGCAGGAATTTGCTCAACGTCACCTGCATTATCTGGGTTTTGCAATAATTACATTTTTCCAATGTCATGTAAATGCACTGCCAACACCCTTCCAATTATTTTCATCAACTAACACGGCCGACCTGCAGTCCGACCCTCTGATCACCACGTTATATATATTTCTGTCTCTCCTCTCTGTGTCTTTTCCTGTCTCCCTCCTCTTTTTGTCTCTGACCCTGCTGGCCTTAGGCAAGAGGGTCCCCCTTTGAGCCAGGTCCTCCTCAGGGTTTCTTCCCAAGAGGGAGGGATTTTATTGCCACGGTTTGGCTAGCCATGTTGCTCTGGGTCTCTGTGAAATGTCTGGACACAACTTCTACTGAAAATTGAATTTTGCAGCTTGTTAAAAGTATGCTTTTAACATTTTCAACAATTTGATGTTTTTTTTTTTCTAACATCCATATTTTTGCAGGTCCTTTAAGCCAGACTTTGTCCTGATTCGCCAGCACACCTACAGCATGATTCCCGGGGAGGACTTTAGAAACCTTGTGATCGGCCTACACTTTGGTGGCGTCTCAAGCATCAACTCTCTCTTCTCCATCTACAACTTCTGTAGCAAACCTTGGGTGGTAAGCCGTCTTTAATAGCTCTCATTGCTTGACTTTAACCCCCCACAAAGGAGTCATGAATCCCTCCCTCGGCAGCTGCCGCGGTCTGATTTATTTGGGCTATTAAATGGAGCTGGAGCACCTGTGTCTGGAGCAGGAGGCCTTCATTACCAGACTTTATGAGTGGCTTTGTTGTGAGGGAAAACTGCATTACTTCATAATTGCAATTTTGTCATCTACAGTTTGAGCTTAAAGTCAGCTCAGAGCTGAAACAGTTAACATCACTACAGCTCAGTTATGTAATTTTAACAGGTTATCCAGCTAAGGCCATTCACTTCACAAAGAATATACCTGAAGTGAAGTGGGCATGGGACCCCTCTCCATCATAGCCATTACCACAGGTAACGATAACTCATAAAGGAGCAGCCAAGAGTCGCTATTTAAAACAACCAAACTGGCTGCAGAATTGCTGCTAAACCAACAAGTCATTCGCCGTTCCTGCTCCACTGCAGCAGTTCTGGACGTCTTTCCTTGGTACCAGCCTGGTTCATGCTTCATTTCTGTGACGGGTTATGAGGTCAGAAGTGTAAGGAGACATTGATCTCTATCAAGACACCAATTTAATGAAGAACAATCGATATAAAAATGAAAATATCATACATCAATACATTTAATTCTCATCAATGCAAATTATCAAGTGGCCTTTTGTAGTCTTTCCTTTAAAAGAACAGATTGCCTGTCAGTTAACGATCTAGTAGACCGTTAACAATCTGAAAGAGAAATTAACTATTTACCATATGAAAGTTTGTGTTTTACTGTAAATTGATATGAATGGAAGTGACTGTTTAATCAGCATTTGATATCGTCTCATATTAATCGCTCGCTCCTGAGCTGAATCAGTCATCATCATATTGTGATGTCATGGAATTGGTCTCCAACTAATCCATGTAAGTATCATGACTTTCTTATTTCCACCCCTGTCCAAAGATGTCCACAGGCTGTTTCTTCTGTGCCTGTTGGTACCGTCCCCTGAAAATCAAATTGAAATCCGGAGTAACCAGACTAAGTCGTTGCATTGAAGACGAGCGGCCTCATCCTTGAATTCAGCTAGTGAGAAAGGTTAATTGTAGTTCCTATGATGTTTCCTTTGAAGTCAAAGGTTTTAAACCCACAGAGAGACCCACTTGGGTCAAAATGCACCTTATGTATTTTGGCATCAAAAATAATCAGGGACAAAAACTGCCGTGTCATCCCAGTCCCCTCTACGGGGTTCAGCACGGTCGTCCAGGTGTCGCTCACACCCAACCCTGCATGCCCTCATTTTTTTAATTTCTCCTCTTCTCTTGCAGTTTTCTCAGATGATTAAGCTCTACCGCTCCCTCGGCCCCGAGAAATTCCCCCTGAATGAGCAAACCTTCTATCCCAGCCACACGCAGATGGTGAGTGTCTCGCAGACATTATTCTGCATCCAAGCAGCTCAGAGAGCAAAGACGACAAAGTCACACGTGTTAAGACCTCCTCGATCCATTTTCATTCAGTCTTTATTATAAAAATATAAAACACAGAAATTAAGTCAAACATTTCTATAACCCCTATAATAAGGAAACAACTCAGAGCCCACACAATTCACTTATCAGTGTTTACACACAGACTGTACACAGCTTTCTTGATTTGAGTTTTTTTCTTCTTTGAGATCAAAGTTGACAGATTGTTTCTGTGTTAAACAGACAATATAGTTTACACAAACATGAACCACAGAGAAAATGACACAGAGATGCCGCATCTGGAGTAAAAACCCTCATTGTCATTTATGAAGAAAGAAAAAGACATATTTTGGGGGCTTTTCTTGTTGCATTTTGATTTAAAGTTCAGCTCACCAGGCCAGACTGAGTACTTATTCAATATCGTTTTTGATTTAATCGAACTTTAGAAGAATAATAAAAGTCTTGAATTCTGCGTTTAAAAGGGAATATAATTTTGTTACGGGATTCCTCTTAATAAATGTGTTTGGCCGCAGTGCAAAAACCACTCGCAGTACGCTAAGAATCAAGCTTCTGGTGTGTTCTTCCTGGCTAGCTTTAGCACGTAGACGTCACGCTACCACGTCACCATAACAAGACAATTAGAGACGTGCAACAGTTGTCGAGATGTCGTCTTTTAATAAAAGTTTTTTTAAAAGTTGTTGATATTACGAGGGTTAGCTTCACTTCCATGTAATAAAAAGGTCCCCGGTTAGTTTTTGTAGTTGGTGCCGTTTAAATAAAAGTGACAACGGAGCCGTTACTCTCTCAGAGGCCAGTCTGTGTCTGCTAATGGAATGGACTGAAGGGAGGTAAAGATAAGAAAAACCCGAGATGCGAGCAGGTGAAGAATGGATTTAGTGACAATATGTTACTTTGATTTATATATATATATATATTTATGTCCATTTAAAATAGTTAAATATAAAAGATTGAATATACATTTAAAAAATATCTCATTCTCTGAAACCTCTGAACTGTACTGTCATTGGATTGTTGAAGAGTACCAGCGAAGGGAACTATGTTGAAAGAACAACAAAAGTACCATCCCATCCAACACCCAGATGCTTCCTCTTCACTCTGGACGTTTAAACATGCTGCTCTGCTCTGAAACTATGCAGTTTAGCCCACTTTATATTTTTGCCTTCTTTTCTGCACATATACAACATAATTAATGTAGTCTAATAAACATAAATAGATTTTTTACAGAGGTTTCAGCTGAATTGATTCGGTTCATTTCTATAGCTTATGTTTATATACAGCAAAAAATAAAATATCACAATCTCAGCAAGTAATGAGATCCTCCCTGCATCGGCACTACATTACTTTTAACCTTTTTCTTTAAAAAATAAAAATAAAAAATAAAATATATATATGTATGTATAGTGCACAACGGGGGAGGGGGGGGGGCTGCTATCTGTAGCACAAATACAAAACATGAGTCGCACAACGAACCGTCAGGGAAGCAGAGATGCTCTCGTCATGGTGAAGACAGATGTTACAGTCTGAACATTATCCATGTACACGTCAGTATGACAATACATTTTCACAAGGTTTCTGGAGGCAAATTTAAGTGAGTAAATTTGAGATCATACACACACACACACACATGCGCGCACACACACACACACACACACAAGATGTGTGTTGAAAAGACCGTTAGCAGTGTTGCTATCAGGCACTGTGCTGGAGAGGTTTGCTTCTCCAGCTTGCCTTCATTTTGGATCTACCGTTTCATGCTAACTGAACTCTTTTAGATGCTGACAGACGACAGTAACACTAGTAAAGTAGCGGCAGGATGCTCATTAAAACTAGTGGCACTTCGTACTGAACAAAATCTTTTTTTTTTTTTTTTTGAATATCAGCTTTTAGATTCTAACAATCCCAATAGAGATTCATCTTCATTGTGTACTTCATAATGGCCCTGTCTTTATTCGAAAACAAACAAACAAAAAAACAAACAAGTGCTACAAACAGGCACTATAATACATTTGCTCTTTTCTGCCTCTTCCTAGGAGGCCATCAGCCTGGGCCAGTAAGAGTCCTGCAGTACTCTACAATTGATCGGGGCGGCAGTGAGTTTGTGCTGGGGGGCGTTTGGGTTCAGGGATCTGTCGTGTTGATGTTGTCTCGGCCGGTCATGCCTCGGTACCAGCTGCAGTAGCCCTCCTTCTGCTGGATGCAGGCGTAGTGCCGGGACTGGTAGCCGGGATAGCCAAAATGGGACAGCATGTCCGTCCATAGGCACTCGTTCTTGGAGGTCACGAAGCAGGGCAGGTAGTGGCACGGCTTAATCTGCGGGGACAGACAAAGGCTGATGATGTACCATGACTCAGCAAATCAGAGGCCAGTGGAGACATCCTATAATATTTATGGAAAGATATTACATGTTTACCCTGTTTTAGTTTTTGCTGGACTCGTGCCCTCTCACATAAAACCTGCATTTCCAAAACAAAAGTGTGACTGAATGTAGCTACACGATATGTGACAGAATCCGTGATGTACAAGACAAATGTTGTTTGAACTTAGTCCTGAACCTGTAACCCAACCACCTGCAGTCACTAAAACCAGATTTAATCATGTTTTAATGCGTCAACAGGTCAAACTGAAGGATTTGTGTGGATTTAGACTACGTGGTTCCCCAACGGCAACAGTTGTCGAGTATAAAACCTACATTTTCACCAACATGAAATGAAAAAAAATGGCTACTTTTTACGTGTCAGGAAGGTCTAAGGATTGAAATGCATGCACTTATTTTGCAGGGAGCAATGTGGACTTAAACGTCCTCAAACATCTATGCTGTTCTAGAAAAATGCTTTTTAATGAGCAGAAGTTTCACTAGATGCTCACAAAACACAAAAAAGTCTGATTTTCATTTACTGCAGCATCATGGGTGACGGGCGCTCACAAAAACTGGCAACTTAAACTGGTAAGTTCATTCTAGCACTTTTTTTGTTTTTGTTTTCTGCTTTGACTTCCCAGGAGGTTTTTTTTCTCCTTCATCTATGAAGGACTCCGACTTTTTCATGCGTCATTACTCCAGGTGTCTGCACAAAAGCCAGCTTTGGGGATGAATAGACGCCGTCTACTCGAAAGGAAGATCACTTAACTGCTCCGAGAGGTGATGAACGGAAAGACTGCATTTAGTGGCAACAAAACACGGTTCCTGGCTGCAAAGAGCTGCACTTATTTGGATATAAATGCGCCGGCAGATTCCATTGGCACATAAGAAAAGGCACTTCCCATTTTGGCTGTGGCGAGTTTGTCCTTTACAGTTCAGGGATGTTTCACATAACTTCCTGCTTTGAGAGAGTCTAATGATCTGTGGAGGATAATTTTCTAGCTGGTACGACACGCTTCCTGCTTTCATCGCAGTAAATAATCATTTGTGAGGGAATGCGGGGAAGGTAGGGTGTGATTGATAAGTATGATGATATTTTTGCGCTCTTGCACGTCCCGACTCTCGTTCTGAAGCCTCGGCAGACGGATGTCTTTCTCTGGGTTGCAACCGTATGAACGCTGAACACAGTTTACAAGCGCTGGCCCGTGCGGGGAACAAATGGCTCTAACTGCTAATCCACATACTGATAGAGGGCGAGTGTGTTAGCAGATGTCCAGGACACTGCTGTACAGTAGGACATTTGCGAGGTGGGCCGGCAGCTGCACAGCAGCAGGCTACATGCTCAGGTCACATGAACCGGGGAATGAGGACTTGAGCTTATTCCAAAGCTGTGACTTAATAATTCCCAGTGATGCTAGTAAAACCTGTTTTTTTCTGCATTTCTGTCTCTGTTCAACATCCATGATGTACATTAGTGGAAAATGTGTCCCAAGAATGAGCTTGTTATTCAGTCAAACGGTAGAATTAATGGCTCTGACCAGATTTGACCCCCAATTCACAGAAGAACCATAAATACTAGAGTAATTCCTTCTTTAGTAATTATTAACAGACGCCCTTCTGGTCTTAATAGCAGCAGTTTCATGGCTAGTTGTTGATGCAACACTGAGGAACAGCTAATTTATTTTCTCCTCTTCATCCTGCACCCTCGTCAGGCACACTTACCCTGCAGTTGCAGCCCAGCTGGTAGCGATGGTTGATGCCTTTCTTCTGTGCCAGTGAGAGTCGGTCCCACCTCTCGTTGAAGTTGCAGAGTCCTGTGTAAACTTTACCGTCAAACACACGACCTGTAGCAGCAAAAAGAGAGGAAGAAGAACAAACATCAATCAGCTGTGTTGTAAAGTGAGGGAGTGTTAGTCGTTTTCAGACTACAGCCACTCCAGGTCCCTGGTCCCAGGTCCAAGTGTGAAGTGAGACAGATTTGAATTTCCATCCAGACTAAAAACCGTTTTCTCCTCTTTAATTCAACTTTGCCAGGAAAGATTCTGGTATTTGTGTGTTCATTTTTGTCTCCTTGCACACGTGGCCGGCTCATGAACGAGGGGCTCATCTTGTGGCAGTTCGCGCATGTCCACATGTCCACATGTCTTGTGATTGTGGAAATAGAAATTAATCTTTCTGACTTAAGGAGGTTAAAGGTGCCGATAAATCATGGTGATCTAAACTTCTCCATTGTTTCCATTAATGTAATAATTTCAATCGTAGCTGGGGACCCTGCTCTGCCCATCATGCAGTTGAAACAAATGTGATTGGTTGCCATGGTAGCATTGCATTTCCTTTTATGCTTTTCCTTCTACTACGATTACAACTTTTGCATTATAAAGCACTGCAAGCTACAGCGCTGAAGAAAACAACCTGCACCGCCATCTAGTGTTTGGGGATGTACAGACAGATCGATAACACCATAACCTGTGTAGAAGCATCAACCTTCTTTTGTTACCTTACTTTATTTATCTGCATTTTGAAATATTGCTTTATTTATTTTGGCAAAAATGGAACTGAAATGCAAATTATTTTCAAACTTTAAACCTTTTTGAAGTTCTACTTCTGGCCTTTATTTTTCTTTAATTTTACAAAACATCAAGGAGCTTATAAATTCCGTCATTTTCAAGTTAGCCACTCATAGTTTCTGGAAACATTTTTACTCCGGTAAAAAAAAAAGAAAAAGTCATCTGTGAAAGACGGCATTGACAAAAGGAGGCCATGGACGCGCATGCTACTTCGTTTTTTGCGCAATTTTATTCTTCCTTGTGATGCAACGTGGGATATTGTACACAGAGCACCTTCCAGCTTCTTTATCTGAGGTAAGACAATCTCATACAGTAAGCCCATTTTAAGCCAACACCCCTATTCCTGAATATTCAAAAGGTCATCAGACCTTTATTTTTAGCTTTGGTCCATTTGCAGCGTGCCGACTCCTGAGACAGGTGCAGCACATCACAATTTGTCACCATTTGTCCCCTTGACGGTGCTGTCATCATGTGGGAATTTGACAGCTCGCAAATATGCTCTTCTTCAACGCCCCCTGAACCTTCCGCTCGGTAAGCACCCCCCCCCCTCCCCCATAAGGATTACCAGTGTCACTTGCGGGCTGATTGCACAGCGAGTGTGTGACATACTGCTAAGATACCAATCTGGGCCGGAGCACTCAGAAGCTCAAATCATAGGAGACTCCAACAGGTCATCCTGGAGGCCCCGGGGCTGGAGCTGCTCATAATGCGGTCCTGGTCATATGCAGGACTTAATTATAGACGCCCCGAGAACAGAGAGACACTAATGATGTCACTTGCGCCCTGACAGAGTAAACATAGCCGTTGCTGCCTGGCAACGCTGGCTCGTTGACTCGAACTGCGCGGTGGAGTTACAGTATTTACATGTCGGGACTAAGCGACAGTTATATACACCGAGCTCTGGACGGTCCAAAGTAAACTGGACCTCTGTTGGAAATAGCAACTCATAAAACACTTGTGCTGGAAAACGGCAGTCGCTTCCTGCGAGCTGTTAATTACAAGTTACTTGAGAGAGACGAAGCTGACGTTTGTGGCCTGAGAAGTCGGGGGAAACGAGTTCAAAAAACATTTATAAAAGCATTTTTTAAAGCCCCTTGCTTCCTTGCAGTGGGACCAACGGTTGGTTATAAATAGCAGGAAAGTCTGTGTCACAGGACAAATGAAGTCCTTGGAGAGGAGACGTTTGGGGGGGGGGGGGGGATCTTAGGTCACACAAACTTGCACTGCTAGTAGTCCGACTGTGAGACGGAGGTGGAAACTCATCTTGTTTACAGTCCAATCATGTACCAATTCAAAAGAATGCAGCTTTGAATAACTGGATATAATTAGCTGCAACAGGTGTAAAACAGCATTGAGGAAGTCAAATAACTGACCTGTGATCAGGTACTGGTACTTGTTGATGTCAAACTTGACGCCGCACAGACTCTCAGAGGCATCTGTGTAAATGTGCTGCACGTACTGAACTTTGTCAAATCCTTTGTACATCTGCAGGGAAAAAATGAAAAGTGGATTTCAGAGATGAAGAAAACCACCCCGAGACTGCATTTCTTATTCAACCTCTATACATGTGAATAAAAAAAAAAAACACAAGTTAAAAAGAAAGAAGCAGAAGCAGTATTAGGCCTGTTCCTTATTAAATCATACACAACAACATGGTTATCTTGTGAAACTTGCTTCGACTTTGATGCAGTTTTGGCAGGTACAGATCCTGAGAGTGTTTGCCTTGAGAACTGTTGTGTTTTTTTGGAGTAATTTATTTGTCTGGGAACAACAGGAAATCCCTGTTTAGACGCACTGCTCTCAGAAAAGCAGAACAAACTATTACTTCAGCCAGAAACCGTGGAGCTCCGAGGAAGCCAGAGGCATTCGTCTCAAAGGATTTGTTGAAATTTGGATAAAACTTAAAAAAAAAAAAAAAAAACCCCACAAAACTGGTTCAAGCTGCTGCTTGCAGCACAAAGCAACTGTACGTGGAACGGATAAACAACTCCACAGGTTCAAAGGTCACATCTTATTCCTGAGGAGAAACCTCACAGTGGTAAGAGCTCTGCTTCACCAACAAGAGGCCACTTATCGCTTTCGTAACAATGTGGGATTGTACAGATGCGGTGCATGACTCTGAGGAAATGTTTACACTTGCTGCGAGGAGTTTGCTTGAGCTGTAATGCCCCGTAAGCCCGCTAATCCTCCAGCCTGGCTCCTGACTAAGCATCAGGCCCATGTCAGCATCTGTCAGAAATTTGCAGCGTTATGCAACAATGTAGAGGAAGTGAGGAGCAGGCTTTCAGGATTCCTGTCCTGGACTGCCGTTCAGCCTTTGCCCTGTATCTGAGAGGTGGAGTATCTGAGAGGTGGAGTTTATCTGCCTCTGCTTGAATTAAAGAAAAGGGAAAAAAAAGCTGTTTGGTGGATGAAAGCATTGATCACACTGAACAAGCTGCAGTGTTCTGTAGTAAATGATACGTAATGATTTGAAATAAATGCACATAAAAAGATACGTTCTCTCTCCTCTGACGTGTCATAAGACGCTCGTACAGTTTCTGCTGTTGTGATTTAAAGGTTTTAGAACAACGTTGTACTTTCTTTTGCTTCTGTACTTTAAAACAATGTTTCATAGCTGTGAGGCTACATCAGCTAGTGTAGCATTAGCATTAGCCTCTGGTGCTAGGCTAAAATAGATGATTCTTTTCTGTTGAACTTCAAACTCAACCTTTGGACACTGAGCTTTTTTTTTTTTCGGTTCCATTTTGTTCTTTTAAGTTTATTAACTTCAGCAAAGATAAAAGCTTAATTTTTTTTGCACCAGCTAATGTTGTATGCTACTGTTCATGATGCATTCAGCACGCCAGATAAAAGTAGGGTACAGAAATTAGTCCGGGTTACTACGTGGTGTGTTCTCAGACAAAACGCAGGTTGTGGGACTTTGTTTTGATTCCAGATCATGAGGTTTCTGCTGGTAAGAGGACAGGGGACGTTCAGTCTACCCGTACTTGTGCCAAAGTTCTGCACCCTTTGTAAAGTCAAGTACGGCTGAAATACCCGCATGCGTTTTTGCACCGCCCACTTTATCAAGGATGCATCCAGTCCAGACATCATGTATCATTTGTAACAGAATCCACTTTTTAGATGTTTTAATGCAAGAATACAGTTCTTTTAACTTCAAATTTGTGGAGGAATTTTTCAAATCTGTTCTATTTTGATCAATTAACCAAAGTCCTCTGAATCTTTTTTCTTTTCACCTCCACCAAACTTTATTTTATTTATCGATGTTCTCACCTTCATCTGCTTGACTGTGTAGCGCATCGTTCCAAATGGACCGTCTCTCAGCATCTTCTTACCCACCACTTTTGCTCGAATCACTGTAAAGAAAGAGACAACCACATTTTAGAACCCAAAGTTTTAACTTTCCTTTCCAGCCCATCAAACAATCACTTAAATTTGAATTGGGACAGAAAATGGAGTGATGTAATACAATCATGGGGATTCCTCCCCATATAGCTGTACATAGATTGTAGCTGGTAAACAGTAATTTATTTCAGCATTTCAATAACAGTCACGTGTGTCCTCTTTTTCTGGAGAGGGGGGGGGGGGGGGGGGGGGGGGGGGGGGGGGGGGGGGGGGGGGGGGGGGGGGGGGGGGGGGGGGGGGGG
>JBAMYA010000016.1:1064903-1089075 GCA_037176975.1 Arrhamphus sclerolepis
TTCTTCCACATTATTTTTGGTCTCCATTTAAAGCATTTGAGATCATTTTTACTGAGATCATTCTGCTCATTTTTCCCGTTTCGCCATCATGAACCCTCCCACGCCTCTCCCCTCTCCCTTACTTCGTGTGAACAAACACAAACCCTCGTTCTGTTTGTTTTCGAGGACAAGCTGCCCCCAGTTTACAGAGTCAGGGCTTTGAATTAAAGTTTATTTATTTATATATTTTACAGTGTACTCCTCAGATGATGCTAGAGAAAGGTAAATGTCACAAAAAAGTGTTAAAATATTGCGTTACAAATTATGTAGCATCGCCTACCATACCTTTAGGGAGACTAAAATAAGACAGAGCTGTTATAAAGTGTTTACTTTGTTGGTGCAAGTAGCAGCTGTGTTGAATTTTGAGTCAGCATAGGTGAGGTCTAGTCTCCTGACTGGAAACGTCTGACTTCTTGCCCAGATTGAAGAAATCATAATCCTTTCCACTTTGCTCCAGCTCCTGTTCAACAGCGCTCATCTGAAACTGCTGTTAAAACCTTGTGCTAACAGCAAATGCAGCACAGTTTTAAACTGGGTGGAGATGAAGATATGGAGAAGATGTGTCTATGTGTTGTAATCTGGGACTGTGATGACATAGTACCCCAGAAATCTGACTCAATCTGTATGGGAAAAAACAAAACACCAACAGCGTTCTACTGATTCAGAGGCTTGAGTCGGAAGTTTCAGACACAAACTTTTCTTCTTTCCTTCATTTGTCCCATTTAAATGTGTGAACCTTTTGTGACTTTTTCAGTTGGGATGCAAGTCTGAGCAAAAGGGTTGTTTTTTTTACCCTTTTTTTTCCATTTTATATGTTTTCACCAGTGGACCTCTGGACCTTCGCTGGTATGTCATTTTGCTTGGAGAAAGACCAGCATGGAATGACTTTTTCCACCAGGCGCAGTTCTTCATCTCTGTGCCAGTGGTTCACCTTCTCTGGCTTACCTACAGCCTCTGTTTACTACCTCTGGAGTAAACAGGAGTCACGTCCCCTTTCCTTCCTGTTTGGTTTGGTTTGGTTACAGTAATCTGGTAGATTCACTGGTCTGTCTGAGAGTTATATTTGTTCCCACCACACATTGATGGGAAAGGCTGGGTGGTATCAGATATGCCTGTCATCACTTTGTGGTTGAAAGAGGAAAGAAATACAAGCTTTAACACTGATTTCTGTGGGACAGAGGGGTGGAGTGGAGATGAGATCCTCCTGAGAGTGTCAGGTTCTGGCTGAATGTCATTTGGACGATCACGAACCACCCTGAGGAGTTAAAATGTCTGTTGCTCTCAGTAAGCACAGTCAAGTTGAAGGGTCAATCTGGTGATTTGTGATTAAAAATGCCATAATACCATCTATTTGTGACGATTTGCTGATGATTCTCGTCAACATTGTGAGTCTTTGGGTCACCACCCACTACTGCAGAGCAATTATGGTGATCCTATGAGGAGTTTAAAACTTAAAAACATTCTTTCCTCCTTCCCGTTAGCATGTGAAGTGTGCTACTAGAGGAGCTAACACAGGGGACAAGGTAGATTTAGTATCAAGCTGAGCTACAAGGTTAGACAACTAACCTGGGTCAATCTGGTTGTTTTTTACCCGTTGGACTCACTCCCCCCTCAGAAAAACCACATCTAACACCACTAGGACTGTTGAAACCTTGTCTAGAGGGTCTATCAGAGGAGTTGCACCTTTTCTTTGCCTACTTTGAGAAAGACTTACCAGTCTTCACCCTCAGTTAAAGGTGAGGTCTATCAAGTGTGGGTTAGTCAAACATCATCAAGGAAGGTCACAGGACCTTCATCTGGACGGGTGTAAGGACTGTTCAGACTAACTGGCTGAGGTGTTCAGTTCTGCTTCAGGTCATCCACAGCATCCGTCTACTCAAAAATACTAACATCAGCCTCAGTGACCACTGGTCAGTTGAACTCGCACTTGTGGTAATTGAGTGATTTGAAAATGTAGTTTCGACACACACCAGTCTGCCGACTGGGCAATGAGGTTCAGAGAGTATGCCAAGGTCACATCACTCGTGCAGCACTGACTCACATGGAGCATCGAGGAAGCTTTGCTCAACTGCTCTCTGCAGATTATAGCTCGATGTTGAGCAGCACCCTCCCCCACACACAGGTGTGTGAACTGTTGACCTCAGGTCTTTGGATTACAGACTTCAGAGTGCAGAGAGAAAAAAACAACTGGGTGGGAGGTGGTGTTGATTTGATGATTGCACATGCTGTGGTCAGGAATACCAGTTTTGATTGGTCCCTGTGGTCCATTTGTCCTTCTTTGCCTTCAGTTTGGGTAGAACGATAGATTGTTGCAATCAGCACTGCAGAAAAGAACCTTCACCAATGTCTAGTGCGTATAGAGCGACGCAAATAACAACACACAAATGATAAAGATGGCCCAGTGCCCACTGATGCACACCAGTAGAGGTGGAAGAATGGCAGGGCAGAATCCTGCTGGTTAACACCTGGAAAGATGATGTGCAAGATAGAGGCGCTTGGCTACTAACCTGGAGAATGTTGGACTGAAGCGGAAGAAAGACAGATACTGTTTTCAATGAATGCAGGTAAAACAAAGATGAAGTATTTGCAGTATTTGCAGTATTTTCAGTATTTGCATTACTATATTGACACATGTCCGTCTACAGTCGGTGCGCATTCATACAGTAAAGGTAAACGGCTGTGATGGAGGTTCTAGCCCTCATTGTTCTGTAGGTTTCTTGTGTTCTTGAAGCTCAACAAAGGATTAGGTATATTTTCATTTGCAAAAGAACTGAATAGATGGATCCATTTATGTCATTTATAAGATTTATTTTGACTCATGCCTGGAATCATGAAGCCTCATGATGTTTATAATTCTTTACAGCCACATCGTTCAAGGCCAGTTTTTACATACATACCTACTAATTTGGACGGTAAATATTTATGGGAACAGTGGGGTGAGTGTGCATAACCAAAATGATATTTAACTTTAGGATATTTCTTTCCTTTGTTATGGTTTTAAATGGCCAATCTTGGTTTTCATATTCTTATTTAAGATTATACAGGGCCTTTTTTTTTTCATCATCCCTCTTTGGAGCAGTTGAAGTTTCCCCACAACAAACCCGCATAACAGTATCCAGTGAGTGTGGTTGGATTCTTGTTGCATGAATGTCTTTTCCTTAGTCCTTACAAATTCTCCTCACCACCTCCTGACACTTTCCATTGAGGTTCAGGGAAAGCATACAGGAAAGGACATCCCACCGTAACCCCAGCCTGTTCTGCTGTCGATGCTCTTCCAGTTGGACTTCTGTTGCTGAGAAACAGCAACCAGAATTACCCTCCACTTCTTCTTTAGGACTCTATGCAAAGGAAATTTGCATTGAACTAAAGAAAACAGTCTCCTCTTGACACGACTGCTGGTATCCAAAGTCTTCTCAGCTTCCTATTTAATGGCTATATTTATGTGCAAGCTAGATGCCAGTTAGTTCACTAAATGGGAAAGAAAAAAGAGGAATAGGACGTCTTTTAAATCGAAATTAGATTTAATTTTATCTAATTCAAGTCATCTAATGTGTTTTGATGACCTGAGTTTATGTGCTACTCTGCATTCGGAGCTAATTTCAGAAACCGCGTGATTTTGTTGCAGCTTCTCATGTGGGATTCTTCAAGTAAATTGATGTTATTATCCATCAAACTGGTAAAAACCTAGTGAACCTATTTAGCCTTCAAAGTTCCCTTCTCCTCTTTGAAAGACTGAAGCCTACATTTATAGTTTGTGATTGCGCCATTGTTCATGATCTGACTTGCATCATCTCTAAAAGTTTCTTCTTAATCTTGGTTCCGCTGTGACAGTCGGGTTTGATCGTCAGGGTTGTGCTGTGAGTTGTTGGAATTCAAATAGTACCATGTATAAACCCTTGTAAACACGCCCTCAGACATTATTTCTGAGACCTCAAGCATTATTACACGTAAACATTTGCCTTGCTTTTCCATGTTGAGATGGAAACCTTCAAAACCTCCCACTAGAGGTGTATTACAAAGCCACAAAGCCAGAGTTCTCCCAGTGCTGAATGGAACTTAAAATCCCAACTCCAGTTGTATAGTGGAAGCTAGAATACCAGTTGATATGCCGTATAGAGTGTAAATAATAACAGAATATATTCAGTTCAGTTCAGTTTTATTTGTGTAGCTTCTATTACAACACAAGTTGTCACTAGACACTTTACAGAAACCCAAAGAATGACCCCCGAACACATGACAACTAGTTTTTGCGGTCCAATCACAGACAGGTACGAGTAGCCGTAGACCCACTCCCACGTACGATTTCATTGGCTAGGACTTTCTTCTAAGCTTCACCCTGATTGGCTGACACATGTCTTGATGCATTGAAAGTTGAGAATGGAAGCAATGGATCCGATGCGACACATGCAACCCACTTTTCACCTAAACAGTTGACAGTGGTTTTGTGATAGTGCTTGTGCCTAACATGCAGGAGGTCCAGGTTCTATTCCCGTCTTCGTCTGGGAGGACATCCAGCGTAAAATGTTGTAAGTTATATATGTACGTAATGGATGCCATTACCTGATTCAAAGTGCAGATGGATATAACATATACGTGAGAATCCACCAAAAGAGACTGAGTGAACAAGACATCATGCAAGTCCTGGACAGTATTGTAAAAGTGACTTAATTTCTATTTCTATAGGGGGTTGAGTTGGACCAACTGAATTACTTCAAAGATATGAAAGTTCCTTTATGCTACTTTAACTTTTGATGAATGCAAGCTGCCCTTTCTGTAGTCACTAACACACCCTCATACTGGATTCTGACTTCTGAACTGAATGCTGATAATGAGTCACATGGTCCTCCTCTTTGGTCCAGAAAAATCAGCAACCATGGCCTCCAAAAAATAATTTATCCAGTTTGCCTCTGTCCATTTCTGCTGACCCAAAAAAGATGGCATCTTTTCTGTGTCATGTTGACATATTTCTTCTTCTTTGTAAGACAGAGCTTAAACCTGCACTAGTGGATGATACAAGAACTGTACTTTTTAGACAATAATTTCCAGAAGTGTCCAGAAGCTCATGCAGTCCATCACATAATCAAGCCTGGTTTTACTGCAGTGTCACCTGAGGACCTGAACATCAGTCATCCAGATTTGAGATATTTTGAGATTTGTCCCCGGCACACAGAGATTCCTCCAGATTCTCAGAATCTTTAGATGGTATCAGAGCTGTTTGGTCAGAAGACTGACGATTTTATTGCTTTCAGCTCTGCTGTAGATCCTAAAAGAGCAACATTAAAAAAAATGGGTAAAACTAAAGTAACTAAACACTTCATACATACTCACAAAATTTAATGATTATATTTTTTTCCACAAAAATGCATAACCCTCTTGAGCTTTTATTTTTACAAATGCATATTTTGCCTATATGAAATTTCCCTGGCAGATTCATTTAACAGGGTGACGAAGCTAATTTGAGCCCATAAACCACAGGCCATGATTGGTCTGCAGAAACAGCTGTTCATTCACGGCAGTTAAAAGTTTGCATCATCACAATAAATTCAGAAATTGTGTTTTCCATCTTATTATGTGCAGTAGGTATTGGGGGAAAAATGCAAAAAGCATCATTTGTTGCTAAAAACCAAACTTCAAAACTCAGTGCTGCTTTCATCCACATGGAAAGTTTGCTAGAAACTGATGGAAACTGTGGTTGCGTTGCTTAAATACTGAACCAAAATGTGTGTCGAAAAATACCTGCTTAGATTTTATGACGTGTTACGTGTCGACTTGCTGCCAGTGTGTCGTCTGTCCTCAGTGTGTCTTTACAGTTTACAGCTGAATGTTACGATGATGACGTTGCTGAAAGCCACCTCTGGCAGTGTTTCCACCAGGGACCCTTCATTATCCGGCCTCTATACAGGCGTGAGATTCCTGTGGGAACCGCCGCTGCCAGCTTTGACAACATGCTTTGTAATTAGCCTCTCACTGACAAGTGGCATCTCTCCCTCAGATTAAAGTGGAAAACCAGCAGGACTTCCAGGACATCACCAGTGTGGTGGCTCTGGCCGGCACCTATGCCACCACCGAACCGTACATCCAGTCCAAATATGACATTCGCATCCAGAAGATCGGCAACAACTACAAGGCTTACATGTAAGATTTCTCACACTGTCGGCATCTCACTTTGGTTATCTGCAAAGCCAGATGGGTTTATCACGTACAGTGCTGCTGCAGATGCAGTGATGTTATTCCTTTGGTTTACTTTGGCACTTTGTACGTGAGATTTAACGGTTTACTGAAGGGTATTGACATTAGACACAAACACGTGTGACAACCTGAGATCCTGAATCACAAACAAAGCAGAACTTATTGTCTGGAGGATAATTGCTGTTTATTCTCATAACAGAGCTCACCAACCTGAGCCCAATGTCACTCACGAGTGTCAGATAATCCTAATCCTTTCAGATTTTCCCCTGTACGTGTGTTTGTGAGATTGGAACTGATGGCCTGCTGTGGTTTTCTACTGGCCTTTATGACTCTGAATGTGGCTCAGTTATGGAGGTGTTGGTCTCTTACAACCACCATCTACTAGTCTGCAGCATTAAGGCTGTTTATCAACTATCAGGTTTTGGTAGTCATTTTATGATGGCACTGGGCACAAAATTCCATAATAAAGTTTCAAATACAATAAATATGTGCAGCACACCAAAGGAATTGGTAAAAACTCAGCTTCAAGCCTATGAAGACCACTTCCATCCAACCACCCTATCCACATATCCATCCATCCTTCCCACAGGCAGGGGTAAGCCTTAGATAGGTTGCCTGTATGTTGCAGGGCTACACAAAAACAACCACACACACTCGCCTCTGTGTGTCCGTTTCCGCTCAAAGCAAGACTCACAAGCCACAAAGAAAAACCTGCCGTCATGCAAAAGCCAGGACTGTGACCAGCATCTTCCCTACTCATCATGTAGTGCATTAAATAGCGTGGTTTCTATTTTACGTTGCTGTCAGAATATGTAGTGGGAATTGTTATACACCGTGTAGTGCACAGTCATGCACAGGAGGAAGTAAGGAGGAAGGGAAGACGAGACAAGGGCTGACGAGACACAGCAGCTAGGGCTAGGGTAGGGTTAGGGTTAAAGGGTCAGGGTTAGAGGGTTAGGGCTAGAGGGTCAGGGTTAGAGGGTCAGGGTTAGAGGGTCAGGGTTAGGGCTAGGGTTATCAGGTGTTAGGGTCCAGGAAAGTCAAATCAAACTCAAAGCACAAAGAAACAGACCTTCATGGTAAAACAGGAAGTAACCAAAATGAGGATCACAACAAACTCCCAAAACTACCAAAAACCAAACCCACACCCTAAAACGTGCTACATGTATCTCCCCTTCATCCAGTTAGGTCCAGAAGTATTTTTACAGTGACATGGATTTTATGATTTTCCCTTTTGATTTTGATGCCAAAATGTATTTAAATACACCACACAGTTGCTGATGTATACTCATTTAAATAATTCCATGTCCAGTTGCCTTCTATTGAAGCTGTTAGGATTCTTTACCTGGACGACTGAGAATCTACATCAGCATGTAATTCGGGTTATAAAACCAGGACCTTTCCAGCACCGCCTACATTTTGATCTGGTCTTTTCTGGTAAACTCCTAATTTCATTCTCTGGTTCCATCAATAGTCCTGTAGGTTCACTGGCCTCCTGTTAACCCTGCTAACTTCATGATTGTTGCTTCAAATGGAGCTGATTGTATTAGAAACTGCCGCCTATTACTTACTATTAAGCTTATGCAAGCCATTGACAGATTCTGAGTAAAATTGTTATTGTTCAGCTTACAAATGTAGATCCAGATGTTGTATTGGATATTTGTTTTTGGCATCAGTGTGTTTGCTTTCATGTACCGGTTCTCTTTGGAAGCAAGAGAGCTTTCTCTGTGAGAGTGGTTCTGCATGTAGCAGAAATGAAGCCTGCTAACTTTCATGTCTGTGAATGTAAACTGTTTGTCAGCAAATATCAGAAGAGCGGGGCAGCTCAGCTTTATCTTATCGTGTTTCTCCCCCTAGCCTCGCCATGAAAGCACGTTTGAAACGGGCTCTGACACAAACACGCTGTAGGTGTGGACGGCAGTCACCACTGCTGATGAACTCTTGATAGCTTCCCCGTGAGGTTTGCTATTCAACTGCAGAAACTGTGAGACTCTCACTGGAGCACTGGAGGAAAGTCCATTCATTTCCTGATTTTTACTTTTTTTTTCTTTTTCTTTCAGGAGAACGTCTATTTCTGGCAACTGGAAGGCGAACACTGGCTCTGCCATGCTGGAACAGATCGCAATGACGGACAGGTGAAGTGACAACTCTTTCCTTTTGGTGTTAGAAACTCAATTCCAAAACACTGTGTAAAATGTAAATGAAAAACATAATCTCATCAGCCCACATCTTATTCACAGTAGAACAAAGAGAACGTCAGTCTTCATGTGGGAACTGTCCCCAGATATACAGGGCCGGACCTGTATATCTGGGGACCCTAAGCAGGATAAAATTGGGGGCCCTGCCTCACAGTGGATATAGACACCTTACAATACTCGTAAAAACAGCTACTGTATGCAATTATAACACTTGCGCATTTTATTTGTACCTATGATGGCAAGTAGTTCTTTTACTGCTAATTAAATACACTCACTGAAACACTCAGAACTGTCTTATTGCGTTTGTCATTTTTATTTTTGTCTGAATGCTTGATGTTAAAATTCTGAAATGGCGATAACTATTTTTCCACTAGGTGACTCCAAACCTGCACATTAAAGCACTACTTTTGATATGTCAGAAAGAAAAGATTCTACAAAAGATTCCAGTTTGAACAGAATTATTTTTTTAAATTATCTGTACATGAAAATAATAATATTGCACGATATGAAAAATGAGCTAGGCTATGTAGCGTCCAACCAAATCAATTCAGTTCAATTCAATTTATTTATATAGCGCCTATTTACAACAAATCATCTGTAGGCGCTTAAGAAACCCAGAGCTTGACCCCCGAGCACATGGCAACACCATCAGTGGTAAGAAAAAACTCCTCATGGGAGAGAAATCAGTCCTTACTTGGTCTGACAGATTAGCTGGCCACAGCGCAGGATGGATTGGAGGAGGTGGAGCAGAGTTCCCAGAGTTGGCAGAAATAGAGGATGTTGCTTGGTCAGCATCATCATCAGCAGTACGATCGGAGCTGCGGAGAAGATTAGTGGAATTCTTTTAGCCACTTGTGTAAACACAGTTTAATTTAAAACCAGCCACAGGGGATGAGGATGTGGCAACTTGAGGAGAGAGTGACGATGGGCCTGATATGATTTAAAAACATTAACATTTGTTCTTACTAGTTTTTTAAATGCTGAAGTCTGTTAGTTTAAACCAATTCCTTAATCATACCTAATTCATACATAAGGTTTGTTGTTGTAAATGAAGAGATTTTGGATTCACCATTATGGTTATGTGTACGTACAGGTGTTGCTGTAGAGTCTCCAGCTGCTGTGTGGGACAATCATAATTTATAAATAGAACATGCATAACATGCAGAATAGATAAAACAAGATAAAGAATACTACAAGTACAAGAAGACAACACAGTAATTATGATTTTCAGAATTATTTTTTAAGTTGACACGTAGCTGTAGCTGACAAGCAGTGAATTTTATAGGCAGTTTAGCGATGACTGGCTGAAAGATGGAAACATCTCATGCAGGGTTCAGACTACGATTTTCAGCCTTATCAGATTAATTTAAGTCACGACATGAAATTGGTAGGCAGTTACTTTACTGTAATTAATTTATGCTGAATCATGGCTATGACAGACGTAAATCTGAGTGTATTTCAGGCTCTAAATGCAGCGCCATCCTGTCATTAGCATATTGCTGCTGATACGCTAATGCACCTATTATTAGCGTTGTCATTAAAGGTGTTTGTCTGCTTTGAAAATAAATCAAATCAAGAAAAGAAGTTTCTTTCTTCTTTATTTGAGTTGCACATTTTTCTTCCCATTTCTCAGCTGTATCTGGAGCTGTTGTTGCTAGGCTACGGTGCTCTGTATTCTCGGTGATCGTAATTTCAGGGATCGTAGAGGCAGTGACATGCTGTCACACACTCAGATGATTCCTACGATGGACCATTTTCTCCACGATTGCCCATCTTTTGTCCAAGTCAAATGCCAAAATGTTAGAGTAAACCCATCATCTGATGCCTGTATTTGCTTTTTAACACTGATGTTTTCTTTCCAGATGTGCCAGTTGCCCATTCCATAGACTAAAGCACGTCTGTAGCATCAGAGATGCAGGCTTTTCATCTCAGTGCTGATAAAGATCAGATGGATGATCGTATGCTGATGAGCATTATTCTGAAATTGTCGGACACATGTTGGTGAATCATGTAGCTTAATTGACCTAATTAGTTGTGAGCTCTTCAAAGTGTTTCTTTTTGGTTCCATTCACTTTTCCAGACTTTTCTTGCAAACATCCAAACTTGAGATATGAGGATTGAGCAAATATTTTTCACACTCATGCTAAATGGTCTCAATTTCAACATTTGACATGTTTTCAATTTTTCATGAATAAAAATTTTGCATGTGGTTTGTTATTTACATTTTGCAGTTTTTTTATTTAAATTCTTTGGAGTTGGAGTTGTTTTTCAGTGACTGAGAGATTTGGATTTATTTTCAGTACATCATGTATCTCATTACACACCACTTTGTCCTTTGTGATATCTCTAGAGATGGCCCTGTCTTGACTGCTGTTTTGTCATTCATTAGTTTTCCTTTTGTTTGTTATTTACAGATATCGCATGTGGGTGGACTCCTGTGCCGAGATGTTTGGTGGCCTAGACATCTGCGCAGTGAAGGCTGTCCATGGAAAAGACGGCAATGACTATATCATCGAGGTCAGTCTGCTTCCAGGAAAGAAAAAAGTGTTTATTTAAAAAAATGATCCAGTACTTTTACAGTGGTTTTAGCTTCAGGAGGACAGAAGGGAAACATGCTCCTTTTTAAACTTGGACATTTTTGGTGATTGTCCAGCTCTCCACTCAGTTCTTAGAAGGATTGCAAAACCACCCTGAAGTGAACGTCATCTTGAATTCAGTCTGTTGGCTGATAACAGGTGAAAGCCGTGGTCAGAATCAGCGGGGATGGGTGTAACCAGACTTGATAGCACACGATCAACCGAGCCTTGAAAGAATGATTAGTTCGTAGACCAAACACAGGCAGCACAACAAAAACAACTCCAGGAGTCAGCGCTTGTCTCACTCTGTCTGATACCGCAGTCTGTTTACTTCCTGTCAGAGGTAAAGTTTCATTTCTGAATCGTAGCTCACAGATTGTAGACAAATAAAGCGATTGTGACATGACCCAACAATACAAATATGTTTGTTTGTGGTTTGTAACTCAATAGGATGAATACGGCAGTAACACTGACTGGATTAAAGGATGCATCTGCGTTAAACTGTATAGCAAAGGTTGTCACAGATAGTTACGCTATTTTGAAGGAGACATGCGGAGAAAAAAAGTATGCTTAGTCCTTATCTCCGAATCAGCTGGAGGGAGCACCTCTATGTAAAAACATCTCATTCAGCTGCTCAGACCTGCAGGGCTCTGTGACATCACAGACACAGATCTAGAAGGATAATCCAGCTCCCTCATTTCAATCCATCCAATAGCTCACATTAGACTGCTTTTGCTTTCCTGAGAAAATGAGGAGCACAAATCTGTGGCAGCAGTTTGAAAAGAGGCACACCCAGCAGAGGAGTGGGGTGACGTGAGGTAGCTGACTCCACCTCTGTGCTGGACGATGGGCCCAAAATGTATATCACAATATATTTCTTAATTTTTGATTGATACATTATCATTGTGATATTGACATGAACAATATAAACGCCAACTAAGAAGAACTGTGCACAAACGTCTCCCAGTAAGACAATATAGGTTTTTAAGGGGACAAAAAAATGGTTCACCTTTTATTTAGATTCAACCATAACCAAAAAACATGACATTGCTTTCAGATTAATGTGAATTTTGCAGCACTAACTTGATTGTTAATTTTAAACTTTCAGCATAGATTTCTTCTTAGATAATTTGCTTAAAATCTTGGGTATGGACAAAGAACATGAAATGAATCTGGAGTTGTTTTCTGGAGCCCACAAGCACAAAAGAACATATTCACTTTGAAATATGTCAATATTCTGTTAGGTTTTTGCTCACAGCTCATAATAATTGTAAATTGCTACAATGATGAGAGCCTGGTCTTGCAGCCAGTGGCCAGCTGTCAATCAAATGTTGTCTGGCCATTTGATTGGTTGGGCTGCCGTAATGTATACTGATTTATCTAATGTCATACAAGAAAAATGTACCCCCTGTAGAGTTGTCGTGGACATCAAATCTAACTCCAGAGACAGGCTGTAACAGGCTGTAAATATGTTTAATTCAGTTGGAGAGTTGGACATTTTAACATTTTAACATGGAGCTCAGTGTAGATTTGTGCTGCTTGCTCTGAGCCAGCACCTGGTGGTCAGTAGAGGAACTGACCACTCCTTGACCTCATCCTTGACCTTTCCTCTTCAGCTCATCTGCATTTGAGGCCTTTTTCTGATCGTTATCTGCTCTTTGGGGAGTTCAGTCTGCTGATATACAAGCAGCGTCCTGTTGCTGTGGTTACTCAGCATAACAAATGTTCAAAAGCCAGAATTCCTCCAACAGCAGCACCGAGACCAGCGTGGAACTTCAGAAAGATCACAATTTTAATGGAAGAAAGCTCACTAAATTTGTGTATATATGTACGTATGTATATAAAGAAAGGCAGAATTTGGCACAGCAACCGCAACAGGCACCATTTATTTATTATTTATTTCTACAATGGACAACAATCCAAAGCTCAAGCTGAAAAGAAACAGTAACTTGATGAAAGTGAATCATTTACTTGGTAGAAACATTCAATTCTTTCAGGGAGTTCTTACAAAACCAAAAGTGTTGCCTAAAATAGGTAACTAAGACATGACTCCCAGTCAATCCCACCTTCCTGTCGACTAACGGTCAATAAAGGCCACTAGAGCCAAAAGAATCTTTTCATACATTATATATATGTAATTATTGTGCAGAAAACCAGTAAATGCCAAAGCATTCACATATGTTTCATTATCAATTTACAATATAAGAAGCTGATGTTAAAGTTTTTATTTTTCCCTTCAGCAGTTAAAACCAGACAGCAGCAGGAGACAACTAATTATATCATGAGCAATCAGTTTTGTTTTTAGAACAAGTTCCTGCCTTCAAATCTGAGGAAGCAGGCCTGTCTGGGGGCTTCTGTCATTCCCTTTTTTAGGCCTAGAACATGATATCAGTCTTCCTTCTATCTATCAGCTGGGTGACCTCAGCAGGAAAGAAAGTAAGTCTTTTTTTTTAGCAAACTATCTCAGGAAATATTTTGAAACCCCTCTGAGGATGAGTGGTCTGAGACCTGGACTGTTGGGACCGACCAGTCAGCAACACCGATGAGTCACTTTCTCCTCTTTGTACTCTCATTTTAGCCATCTTGAAGTAATTGAATTAACTCTCAAAGACTTGTCAATCAGTCATGCAGGGTGTTTACGTCAGCACGTAGACAAACAGCCAAGCACCTCTCCCTAATGAAAAGTAATGAGCTGCTCGGAGGAACCTCATTAACGCTCAACGTCGGTTGAAGCTGCGACGTGGTGTGGCATGTAACTTGATCTCCCGCGACATGACAGACATGGCGTGACAAATGAAACGACATAAAAGTTTAATACAAACTTACTTTCCATGCTGCTGCTTCGAAGGTTAAGTCGCTTTTATGACAGCGGCCCAGATTAATTCTTGTTTGGTCTCTTTATGACTTTGTTTTCTCTTCATTTTCTCAGTTGCCTCTACTGTGAAGTCCACCTTAGCTGTGTGAACCAGTTTCCCTTTGGGCCATCAATGAAGTAGAACCGAACTAAACTAAGCTAAGCTAGAACTAAGATGAGCTAAATTAAACCAAGCTATACTAAGCTAACCTAAACTAAACTAAATTAAGCTAAACAAAGCCAAACTAAGCTACCTAACTGAACTGAATGAATTTTTCTAAACTAATATTTGAACATATATTTGAACAACATAGGAAAAAACAAAAATTGTTGGTGTTTTTCAAAGCAACAACATAAGACTGTGCTCTTTAGCGCCCTCTGTGGATGAGAAGCACAATCGTCTGTTACCGTCGTAAATATTGTTGCCTCATCCTCAATTATGAAATAAACTATGAACTCGTGAGCAAACAAGGAACTTTAGTAATCCTGCTCCTATTTGAGCAGGTGCATGAAGCGCTCCGTCGTGGGAGAGCCTGAAAATTGATGGATGGGTACATTAAGCACACCTCCATCCTGTTCAGCTGGGTCCTTATGCACCATACTGGTGGAAATGGCTATGAATCTGAAGAGTATTGGATGGTAAAGTGAATGCCGTATGGTTGTTCAGGTTCAGTCCGGCACAGCCAACATTTTTCTTTTCAAATGGTCCAATATGCTGACTTACCTGGTCAATATTTTTGAGCATTTCTTCTCAAACTGGGACATTTTTTTCCGCCTTTTTGGTCTATCAAAACCTCTTGCTACTGGTCACCAATTCAAGAACATCGTGCTTTATCCTGGCCAAAACCTGATTCCATAATATTAAGCCAGCTCTGCAAGACAATTTTAGACTGGTAGCTCTGTAGAAATCAGTCTATACAATATCACCAACCAACATTTTCTTCTTTTGAAGTGTATATGAAAGATTTTGCATGTATTTTATTTATAACTAACTTATAAAATATGACCGTTTGTTGCTAAAGCAAGAGTATTTCCTATTAAAGTGGACTTTTTCTTTGCAAGATTGCAGCAGTCATCTGACAGGGCATGGCTCTGCGAACGCTCCGATACTTTACAGGAATGAAAACAATGGCTAAAAGATTACATGATGGTGGAATAGAGCATACATTTGAAACGTGAATAAAAACGTGTCAAAAGTGAGTCTTGCAGCAGGGAGGAGTAGAGATTCTGTTATCTTAGTTTTCTCAGGAAACTGTCCCCCTCTGCCTATCATTGTGAGGTGACTGCATCATAATTTTCATGGAGCACATCATTGTGCTCCATGAACTTTCCCACAGTCCGTTAACATTGTGTTGACAGATCGCGCTGCTCAGTAAAAGAGCAGAACAACACTTCTGTGCTCCAGCGTTGAAAAGCAGCAGCAGCAGCTCCAGTCTTCTGCATCCCAATAAATCAGCAGGGTGGATCCCACCGCACACCGTTTGAAGTGGGGCCTGGCAATGTTGGCCGGGCCTCTGCTCAGTCCCATGTGGTGGTGACTCAACTGACCAAAACATGGTGCCACACCCCTTCTCAGCACCAAATCCTTGCCAAGAAACAGGGTACACGCTGCAAAGGAAGGACTTTATAAGGCTAGTAGCTCTGTCTAGAACAGCATGAACCCAAACACTCTGAGAGGTCTCAAAGAACTCGGAAAAACACGGAGAATGAGGGTGTGCAGGTAAAAGTCCATTCACCTATCTTTTTACAGTTTCAGCTTTGTTTGGGTTTCAACAAAGTATGTCTCTGAGGTGATCCAGACCTCATCTTAGACTTCTTTCCATCACATTTGAGCCATGCACGTGGCATGACCTGCAGGGTGTCAGTCTGCCAGGCAGAAGGTCAGATACAGCCAACCATCAGTTGTGCCAGTTCTCTGCCAGAGGCCTGTAATTTCCATCATAGGTGCACTTCAACTACGAGAGACAAAATGAGGAAAAAAAATCACATTAGCTGATTTTTAAAGAATTTATTTGCAAATGACAGTGGCAGTGACGGTATCTCAACAACTACTGGATTGATTGTGATGAAATTTGGTAGATATTATGAAAATGAAAAATCTCTCTTTTCATGAAGTGCCACCATTGAAACAAACCAAGTGGGACCCCTGGTGCAGTAGCTCCAATCCTGTATAAGTCCTAAAGTCAAAATTGGAGATACCTGTGTTAGATTTTTAAGTCCTAACTGATAAAGTGGTGATCTGTAATGTAATTAACGTTTGATTTATGCTTCTGCAAAGCAGCGACGCCCGTAAGCTATACATGGCCCCTACTCCATCTCTGGCATTTATACTTCTAAGTTATTGTCTTCTTTGTTCTGTAATTCCACCACCAACCACTAGGTGGCAGCGTGTGTTTTCTGCAACGCTATAGTTTTAACTAACGAGTTTCCTTTTGCTTACTTCCTGTATGTAGCTCAGACAGAGCAACAGAGCAAATAAAGTATATTTTATGTGAGTTGGGTTAAAATATTTTTCCTACGATTCTGATTGCATTTTCTTTGTTTGAAAAGAAGAACTTGAGTCGGCTGAGTTCTCACACTGATATTTAATTTGCAATATACGTGATATCACGGCTCATTACAGAGACAGTCTCTGGTGAATAAAGAGGACGTCTGGAACAATACAACAACAATTTATACAGAAATGTGCGTCACTAAGGTGGGAGGAGCCGCAGTTTAGACTTGACTCTCCCATTGGCTGCTTGTCTGTTCAGTCCGCCGCAGCATCATCTTCCTCTGGTCCAATCCGCTGTCGACATTCCCTGTAAGAGAAGAAACCTACATATTCCATGACCATCTTTCTCTCCTGGCCTTCCCATGAGTTCTGACCAGTTTTCAACCACATGTTTCAACTGACCACAACCAGGCTAATCTGCTACATTCTATATAAAGTAAAGATAAACATACTCTGATGAATTTTAGCAGGAAGAATACGAGAGAATCATATAAAGATCAAACCAAAACTATACACTGATATGAACATAAAGTTCAGTAAACACTACCAGTAAAACAAACTGGCAATGGGAAACAGGAAAGAGGACAGTAAACAAACAGAACACTGTAAACATGTGGAATGAAAATAAAAGAAAATGAACAATAGCACAACTGGAAATATGTAACCACCATAATATTAATTATATATTAATATATATTATATTAATAATATTACCAATATCAGTGGTAATACCAATCGTTCGATATGGAACTATAGAAAATGAGAACAAAACTTGAACTCCAATTCTGGGCCTGAAAAGTAAGAAATTTTCAACCTAACAGTTGAAGCTGATAAATGTTGAGCATCAGTTATTTTTATAGACATTGCAGCAAACCATCATTCAACCCCACTTGAAAACGAAGAAGAAACAGTGGCGGACAATTTGAAAACAAAGCTGAACAAATCTACCAATCATGTTTCCTGTGGTCCTCGTGGCCGCGACACGTAGTTACATTTGCAGAGAGGTCAGGCGACGCTGTAGGGTTCACAGGAACGGTGAAGCTGAAGAAGGCAGAAGAAAAGTAACTGGAACACTTAGGGATGGGACCTCCTAACTGGGACAGTTACGCCATCAGAACTACAACAAAGATCTGTTGTTGAAAGAAATTTAGTTTGTCCACCAAAACTCGTGTGACGTGGGGGTTTTTGTGTCACAAAAAACAAAGCAAACATCAAAGAAATATCACAGAAGTCATTATTTAATCATTTAATTTAACCGTAACCAGTAGTAAAAGATTCAATTCAATTTATTTACATAGCTCCTATTTAGGACAAGTCAACTCTAGGCGCTTTAGAAACCCAGAGCTTGACCCCCAAGATGGTTGGTGGCGTTTCTATGCTTTTATGAGCTCCCAGAAAGGAAGGAAAGCTTGTCACAAACTTGGCCCACACTTGGTTTTGATTAGTGGTAATGACTCAAGATGACTTTTAAACTCGCCTCACATCCACCAGACATGGACCAAATCTTCATTTTCTTTGAGTTTTTGGGCCACACCTGGCCCTCACAACGCAGGCCGTACCCTCTTTAAGAACTATCTTATGAAATTTGGGACTCATCTGGTTCACATGCCCTAACCTGAGTTGGATTCAGTTCATGCACTTGGCTCACGTAGCCATAACTGTCAAAGGAATCCCAGATTAGGCCCAAGTGTGGGCTGTTTTCTCCATCGTAGTCATAGCTTAGCTGTAGGTGTAGCTGGGTGGTGATGTAGAAATCCAGATCTTCTCACACCAACTGAAAAAGACGTCATAGATGATGTGTCGTTGTAAAGTGACAACTTACTCCAGGCTGTGTTTATGCCATTTAAAGTCACATAATTGCTGCCTAACCAAACAATAGACCTCCAGATGTTTAGGAAGCAGCTCACATAGAAACTATTTATATTACAGGTCTAATCCAACCCACAGAGAGAGTTTTGTCGTGAAACTACAGCTCATTTCTGGCCTGTGCTCGGCAAACACTGTAAAAGAGGAGCAGCACACGCACCCAGGCCCGGCGCTGGGTTTACAGCCTGCGGCTGGGGCGCGGTGCAGCCAACTCTTTCACCATGCTGGGAATCTGCATCCCGAGCCAGTGGCAGCGCCAGCAGCCACGCTGCTGCTGTTTGTTTTGGTCCTGAGGGAGGAGGGCGGCGGGCCTCCAGGCCTCATGTGCTCTGTGGTGGGCTGGTGCACGTGTATGCGCACGCCAGCTCGAGTGGTGGGAAAGTTTTTGTTGTTGTTGCTGTACTACCAAGTCATGCCCCGGCATCAAAATATTTACTCAGGAATTGACTTAATCTTGACTGGAAGATTTGAGATGGCACTGAAAAACAGCCGTTTGAATTATGACATTTGTGCGTTATAATTTACTCGTTCGCTACATGTAAAACCTAAATAAGGAAGTCGGTTTCTCTTCCTCAGTTCATGGGATTTATTGTAGGTCTGAGAGAGTAAATACCTCCTTAAAAGAAATCCTCTTTATATTTTAGCCTGCAGTGGTTGTTACAGTTTAGAGGTTATATTGAGAAGAATGTACGACGAGGGGCTTCCTGATGAGCTCCACAGCACATGGGAACATGTACAGCAGTCAGACTCTTCCGGCCATTAATTGGATTTAAGGCCAGCAGAGGGTCGTAAAAGTTTTACTCCATGGCCTCAACAATGGCAAAGTACACAGTTACACATGTGACCTAGAAACAGTGACTCATCACCTCTGGCCACACACCAGTGAGTCCATTATCTCTGAAACCCTGGTGTGAGCAGATCCAGTCTTCATCATAACAGGTGCAGTTCTGCCATCTAGTGGCGCATTGCAGCATTCCAGGTGAGTGGTGGTGAGCCGTCTGAGAGGCTGACGGATGTCTGATCTGTCCCTGCAGGTGATGGACAGCTCCATGCCTCTGATTGGTG
Organism: Arrhamphus sclerolepis; assembly: GCA_037176975.1. Classification (NCBI taxonomy): domain Eukaryota; kingdom Metazoa; phylum Chordata; class Actinopteri; order Beloniformes; family Hemiramphidae; genus Arrhamphus; species Arrhamphus sclerolepis. The sequence continues at coordinate 1,084,185 of JBAMYA010000016.1, forward strand.
AGCATGTGGAGGAGGACAAACAGCTGATCACGGAGCTGGTCATCAACAAGATGTCCCAAGTGCTGCTGGGAGTTTCCACACCCCTGCCTTCCTCAGTGAAGGTATACATACTCTCTTCTTCCTCTTCTTGTCTTTTTAATGAGGCTGATTTTGTTACGTCTTTAAAAACACAACGTCATCTTTCAGGCAGCTAAAATCCATCGTCTTTTAAATGTGTAAAATAACTTTTCTTTGGGCTCTGATATAACTTCATACCAGTACACAGCTGCAATTCCAGCAACAAGACCCCCTAAGAACCCATTTTAAATAAATAAGTAAAAACAAAACCAAAAACTGGAATATTGATTCATCTGACCCCAACCCCAGATGGCTCGAGCCCAGAGGTGTTGAAACAGGGTCTTTTACTTTGACCTTTACACTCTGAAATTCTATGTTAAAGTATTCTGTATCATAAAATGTAGGTGGAGAAATATAAAAACTTTCAAAAATTTTTTATTTATTTACTGTTTTAATTTTGATGAACAGTTCAGTGAATTTTCTCAACTTGGTTGGTCCTCTGTCCGTCTTTGCTCCTCAGAGACTCTCGAAATCATTACATTTGAACTAATGTCTGGACTGGTTTTACTGGGAGTAAATAGCCCCATACCAGTGTTTCTTAGAACCCTGTGCAGGGAGTGACAGGAAATTAAAAAAAAAAATTAAATGAAGGGTTTTATTTACCCAGCCAAACAAAAAACTAATTTGAACAAATGACAGTTACCTGGGCCCATAAAAGAGGTCAAATAAACCAAACTAAACTTTGTTTTTTAACATATCAAAATGCACCTAAACACACTAACAAACAAAAACAAACTCACCACACACAAGATGGCGACGTCAGACCATGAACACACACAACAGTCTTTACCTAAAGACATGAACAAATGCAGAAAAAATAATAATTAAGCGATTCAGTATTATAGTTATTTTAATTTTCTTAAGCTTTTAGCAGCTTGTATCAAAATTCTGTATAACTACAGGAGCCCAGAGAGGACAAACCAAGCATGTGCTCTGGCGTAGAGGGTTTTCTCTTTTTGTCATTGGTCATTTGCAGGACGTATCCAGTCAGCTGAAGTTTATCATTTGTAATGTAATGAATGATGTAACGAACGTCTGTGGGGGTAATATGAGCATGGGAACCAAAGGTGGTTATTTTTCTGTAAATAATACTGAATCTGTGTTTTTTTTCTTTTTCCTGTCTCTCCAAATTCAGACTGCACAGCCCAGACGAGGTGAGACGACTTCACGTTTAGGTAGCACGGTGCAGTAAAGGTTGGTACAGTGGAAGTGTTAATGTGTGTAAACGTGCGTACGCTCACTGCAGGAGGACACCGCTCTGCTTCCGCCTCTCCGTCCCAGTCGGCTCAGGGATCGCCTCAGAGGGCCCGCTCAGCCACCACCTCTCCCAGTCAGGCCTTCCAGCCCGGTCCCATCCCGGCGTCGTCTGGGCCTGGAGCCCAGAAACAGTCACCGCAGCTGAAGTTAGTGTCGGCCTTTCGTCTCTGGCTCACGGTTTGGCTTTTGTGGAGAATGAAGGCTTTTCTGTGCATCTTACCTGTTCTCTGCATTGCACAGCAAATCCCAGTCACTGACCAACACCTTCACCGAGACGTTACGAGGAAATCTGACCGACGACGAGGCCAAAGCCGAGACCATCCGCAGCCTCCGGCAGTCCTTCGCCAGCCTCTTCTCCGACTGAAAACTCCCTCAGAAGCCTCCTCTTCCTGTCCGTCGTCAGGTCAATGATAACAAAGACAAAAAAAAAAATCTGTTGTGGACTCTCCTTTGTCCTCCAAACCTCAGCCTTTTCTGTTTCCTTTTCTTTCCTTCTCCACATTTGTGAGGTGTACAACCTGGTGCAACCTGCCGTCCTCAGATCAGCCATGAATCTATCACTAAAAAGGTCAAATAAACTTTGGGATCTTGAGATGAAGGCGTTGATGAAAGACAGGAAATTTTAGAAGGCATAATTACACCTCTCTGCATCTCTGATCTCAGATCAGCTGACAGCTGCTTGGCCTTTCTAGTGGTAAACGGTGCCAGTAAATACTCATATTCTAGTCTGTACTGCTTAGTATATAGTCGTTCTGCATCCTTTCATCTGTGAAACTGTTTGCCTGTTTCTATCTCTACATTTATCTCCGTCTATCTTCTTACTTTCAATTGATGTGCAGCTTCCAAATTGTCTGCAGATGTCTACAGCAATATTCTCATCCCACACGGTTCCGTTCAGCTGATGAGAAATGTACCGAGTCGTCACGGTTCACCAGCGAGCTATCCAGCGCCATAGCCAGCGGCCGCATTTCTCAGACATCCGTGCGCTGTAGACGCATATCGGTTCACAAAGTAGTGACTCTTCTTCCTTGGCTTAACACAACCAAAGTGCTTTTTAATAGAACATAAAAGAAGAAAACAACAAACTCTGCACGGTCAAGAAAAGAGTCCAACAGCTATCAAACCTTTGAGCTTGTGGTTTTTACAAGGTGCAGATGGTGCACTGGCTGACAGCCGCCGTCTTCCATCACAGCTCAGATCTTCCCCTGAAACCTTGTTTCTGTTTCTTCTCGTGCTTCGTGAGTAGTGATATAAAGCTTCCGTATGATAGCTAAAAGCGCTGGATCTGAACAGTGAGGATGTGAACTTTTCATAAGCATGTGTTGAAAGTATCTACTGAGGCAGAGGAGGCTTCCTTGCTGGATATGTCATCTTTATTCTTTACAGCCAATGTCAGATACACAATTTATCGTCAACCATTTGTCATTTCTGGTTCGTTTGTTTAAACCGCAGTGGTAGCAGACGTCCTCGTCCAACATTCACATTGTTTTGGAAACTGAGAAAACAAGACACGTTGATCTGAACTATTCTACAGTAGTCACATTTTTATGGAGGCCGTCATAATTTATCACCTAAGTATACTTCTCCAGATTTCTCCGCAGATGGATTTTTTTCCCCTGATAGTCTGAGCAGCCAAAACCTCATGAAAATCAGATTCACACCACATAAGGAGGTGTTTTCAGATGTGATTCCAGTTGAATTTGCAGTGATGGGTCTCAATCTGAACGACCTGGTTGCTCAAAGAGGATTCAAACAGTATTTTGCAACAGAAACTACGTCCACCAGTGGGAAGAAGCTGTAGCTAACCTAGCGGGACCAAACACCCAGCTGTACTGACATGCAGAGACAGCTGCACCAAATAAAGCGATACATGCAAGTACGGGGCACTTTCTAGAACTTAGTAAACTGGCGCCTGCAGCACCACGACCCCTTAACGCACAGCAGCAGAGCCAGTTTAGCTCCCTGCGTTTGGGATTGTTAGCGTCTGTTCTCTGGGCCTCATTCATGAAACCTCAGCAGAATGAAATTCACACATTTAATCAACCATGAAAACATCAGCAGTTACGAACTTTTCATGGCTTCGAACAAAATCTACTGCACGCGTGCACCCACGTGTAGCGCTTGTACGGATCAGGAGAACACATAAACATCGCTGTCCTGACTCTACAACGTTAATGCATTATACGGACTGTTATTTTCACAACGCGCACATACCTTTAAAACACACGTTTTAAACACGCCAATGAATTTGTACGCATTAATCGATGAGCATTTTGCAGATTTAAGCTTCAGACTGAGTCCCTTGAAGACAGTTTTAGGTCTGGGCTATACTTGCCATGAGTTTGCATCATGCCTGACACCCGTATCCTGCTTTTGTTCGGCGCTTCGTTCGCACATCCTCCAAAAAAATACACAACGAGTATGTGAGACACAGCATGCACTTGACCGCTAGCAGTGCTAACAGCGCTAGCGGCGCTAGCAGAGCTAGCTTCACTAGAAGTGCCAGCACTTCCAGCAGGGCTAGCAGTGCCAGGTCAGTAGGTCAGTGCGAGAGTTGAGTTGGTTCCTGGATTAGCTATATGTTAATTAATGAGCTCGTGAGCACGCGTCCGACCTGCGATCAATTAGAAATCAGTGTCGTGCACACGTTCTTACCAAGCATCAGTGATTTACGCTGCGTTTGTGAATCTAGAGTTAAGTTCCTACTGTAGTAGAGGTGATTTATGTGCTAATCTACAGATCTAGAATGATTTCATGAATAAGGCCCTAAACGTGTAGGCAACCAGTTGTTCCAATACCAGCATCTGAAATAGGCTGGAGCCCAACCAGTAAACCCTGAATTGGTCCATCACTGTGCTAATTCCTGAATTTCTTTATTTAATAGATATTCTTCAGTTGATATGGATTGAAAAATTGGAAAAACACATCAGATGAGGTCACTTGCAATATGTAATATAAATGATGAGTCAGGACGATTCCATGGCGTCGACACTAAAATTCAGATTTGAAGCGGCAGTGTAAACATTTCTGCACACAAACTGGTCTGAAGGTGGATGTTGGATATGAATTGTCACCTGCCTTTTTCTGTGGACACCCAAAATCATTCTCTAACTTTGTTTAGGAAGTTTATACTTCTCAGATTTCTTTCTTTGAAACATTTGGTGAAACATTTGGCCCCCAGAAGCTTATTGCATTTGTCACAGTTACGGTCTGATCTTAGTTTAGACGGACCTGGATGAGGAAGAAGAGTGCAGTGAATATCTCTGAGCATCCTTCAGTAGCTTCAGGGAAGTGTCACGATCAATCATGGTAGCTCCAACGGCCTCTGTGGAGGTGAAACCTGTTTAAATGCATGAACGTGAGCAAATTTAATGTGTGTCTGCAGCTAATACTATTAACAGAAGTCAAAAATACATCATTTTTGCAATAATTATGTTAATATCATAACTGATGTCAGGTTTTATTTTATTATTTATTTATTATTTATTACTTTTTTGTCTTTCTTCTTGTCTAATTG
>JBAMYA010000016.1:1096609-1116198 GCA_037176975.1 Arrhamphus sclerolepis
ATATTTATTCAGCGGCTGCGCGTTGCGTCATGACGCAATTGACGTCTATAGACGTCAATGGCAGTCAGTGAGTTAATGAGTATTGTCTTATGCTGGGTTCTCACTGTACGATATCAGCTATTTCAGATGAAAGATGCAGAATTGTAGAGAAAACATAATTGGCCATCGTAACTCAAAAATGGTGGTGGTAGATCTCACAATGAGACAGGAGCAAAGACGAAAGTTAGAGCGGTCTTGCTGCCAAAGACAGGCTGCTACGGATATCAAGAAATATCAGAAATTTGGAAGAATTGTCTCGGAGTGTGATGGCCTGTCGCTACCTCTACAATCTCTGTCAACTAACCAACCAATAGGAAGAAACCAAGAAATAATGTATCTACACAGCACAGTAGCCTAGCAACAACAGCACTAAATACAACGGAGAAACAGGAAGAAAGCTGTGCATGTCAAATAAAGAAGACACTTGTTTTCCTTGTATTTACTTATTTTCTTTTCAAAGCACACAAACACTACTATGACAACGCTAACTTTCAAGTAATCAGTGCATCAGCACTGTTGACACAATAACTTGATGACACTTCATTTAGAGCTTGAAATAGGTTTGCTTTTTTTCTGTCAAAGTCACAATTCAATGGATGTGCAATTGCACAGTGTAACATGCTGTAAATTAATTATTTTCTGATTTCCCATGACTTGAATTAATTTTAAAAGACTGTAAAAACATATGTAGTCAATCCAGCATTAGTCTGATAAAAACTGGAATATTGTGGTCCATATAAACACTTAAATGTCTCATATTATGCAATTTTGATCTGAATTAAAACAAAAACCCTGGATCTCAGTGCAGCCTAAATCCTTGCTTTTCTGTGTGTTGTGGTGAGCACCCTGTTTGTCCCCTCACTGGTCCCTGGTCTCTCTGCTCCCATGTCATACTTTCCTAAACCAGCCTTGGTGACATTTGGAGGATGTTTCTTCTTGAACTGAATAAGAGAGGGCATTGCTGAATCCACATGGATATAGGTGCATGAGCTGGATTGATATGCACTTGGAGTTTAGAAGGTCAATCTGCATATAAAATGAATGCTTAGTCATTAAGAAAGAAAAGGCTGGAGGCTTTTGGTGTGGTGGCCTTTTCAAAACCTATATTTAGTGCAATTTTTAAAATGACAGCTAGCCTGAAAACTGGGTATATGACTGTTGAGGACAATTATGAACCTCATATGTGCCTTTTAAATGTAAGTAACCAGGTAGACTTCTTCCATTTGCTGTCATTATTGTGGCCTTAGATATCCACAAATACAATCATGACTTATTCAGACATGACTGAAATTGACATCACAGTCAAAGCTGACTTGAACGATTTAGTTGTCTTATGAATCCAGGAGAACAAGCTTCACCTTGTGTCTGAGTTCCTCTAGAAGGCATCTAGACATTAACTCAGTTGTTTCTCTTTGCTATTGTAAAATGTTTTATACCTTTTTTAATCTGTCTGTATTATTTTCATTAATACAGCGACCATGACTCATGACCATGTGTTGGAAGAATATGTTCTGTCTGCAAAGTGTTTTCCTAAATTTTCCATCAAACGCTAATCCCTACGGGAGATGAAAGAGCATGGTGACCTTGGTAACAACTGCAGTTTCAGTTGTTAAGTTTGATGTCACCAGTGTAATATCAAATTATGACAGTCATAACTAATACATGGGCTGCTGCAAATAGAGTTCTAAGTGTGAAATCCATTTACTGTTGAAGCCTCTTGTCACTGGGTGACGAAGCATCGTGACCTCCACACATGAATGCTAATATGTGAAGCGACAAGAAGTCATCTTCGATGGCGATGACTGCGTTTGATAAATGGCTTCATTGTTTTGGGTGCCAAACAGCATTTGACAAACACACACCAGTCCCCCAGATCTGAATATCACACGGATGGACTGGAGTCCTCTGTCAGTGCCTCTTTAACTACCTAATCCTCAGTTAATAAATCCACATTCATGACCAGTGGCTTCTCATTTGCTTTGTAACCTTGACTTCATCAGATTCCATTCATGGCTCCCCTTTTGCCTGTGCACATTTCCATAAATGACACTAAAGAAGAAATATGAAGTGGATTTATCCTCAGCTACGTTCCCTTTTCCTCATCCTGGCTCTTGATGATGCTGCCCTCTCATGAATCATAAATGACCCCGAGGTTCAAAATAAAACTTCACCACATTTTCACTCTAAATGGCAATAGTATTGTTCCTCTCAGCCACCGTACCAGAAGGCAATAAATTCCCATGAGACAGGCCCTGCAACACTTGAAATGAGTTCAAATTTACACTCTCCATCCTCAGCATTTGCTAGATTAATCCTGGACCAGATGAGGGATACTTCAAGAGTAGAGATTTAATCAAGTCTGCCTAATATTCCCCTGGAGCCCCCACAGCTTAAATAAGCAACTCTTTCTAAAGGCGACCGATACGTCCCGGGTGTTATTACTCACCCAGTGAAGGCTGTTGCCATTCAGGTTCCAACATCTCAATAATTTACTCTAACTCATATTATGTCCCTTCAGCCTGCAGCAGCTGAATAATAAAACTTTTGCTGAAACAGTGAGCATATAGATAACCAAACCTTCCAGAAATTCCACTGTGCATGGTCACTAAGAGTAAAGTGAGTAAAATAGGATTACCTGTCCAAAAAAATCAAACCTCAAGGAGTTTCATTTGAATTTAACCTCCTCAGTGAGTTACCCGGCTCCTTTCTAGCTTTCAAATTTGAGATTGAAGCAGGACGGGGCGCCTCTTTTCCTCTCTTCAGGCAGAAAGTAAACTCACTACAAAGTTTGAACTTCATTAGTCGGACTGGGAATGTGGTGACTCACCACCACCGGTGAGTCAACACTGTTCCAACACCCAGGGAAAAGTCCGATAATGCAAATCTGCAAACATGAACACAAACAGCAGCCATGTAGTGGAATTATCTGTCATTAGGCTGGGATTAAAGTAATTTAGCCTTCATGTGATAATCTGTCATTAGGCTATGATTATAGCACACACTCCAGTGGCTCTGAATCAGCTAAGAGGAGAGATTTAAAAAGTAAATAAAAAAAAAGATAAAAACTAATGAATCTGAATCTGAGAGTTTTACTTAGGATGATCACAAGGGAAATTATACTTTCAATTTGGGCTAAATGATTAGAGAAAAACATAAATGCATTTTTTAAAATTAATATTGGTTTTTGCTCAGTACCTCAGATGATAACATGATAGTAGTACAGCGAAAATACAAATAAAACTGACAAGAAATATGTTATTTCCACACGTAGCTTCAGAGTAATGACTCAAGTGAAGAGGAGGAGTTTAGAGATAATCAAGTGGTAGACGGTTCATCTAAACATACAAAATGACCTCAACCGCTCAGGTTTCCAGTAAGAAGGTCAGATTCTACCCAACCCATAAGTATGGCATCAATTTAGAGGCTAATATATTGTGAATCAAAACCTAAAATCTGAGAACCAAAACCCAGAATCTGTAAACACAAAATTAAAACTTGTAACCTTTGCTACAGGTTTCTTTTCTCATTCTCTGGCTCTAAAACCATCTCCATTTGGGAGCTGTTTTTTTTTTTCAGTTGGGCTTTTTCTTTTAGCAACTTTTTATTCTTAAAAACGAGTAGCGACAAATCAAGCAAATTTTTATGATGAGAAAGCACATTACTCCACAAAATGAGCAGTTCTCCGTCCAAAAACACTCATAATTGTCCCAATCTGCAGCAGACAGACCCTCCCAGCTGCAATCAGAGCACAAAGCTGAAACCATAAATTTTATATACACTGAGTAAAGAAGGATAATAGAAAAACACCACCTTTCAACCTTACTACAAAAGTGTTAATTGTTGGGGACATTTCAGAATATGAGTACGATGAAAGAGATGATGCACTAGTCTAAGATTATCATGTTATTCAGCAACCAATGAGCTACTTGATTTTGGCATGTCCCGCCTCCTCTGCTGTTGATTGATGTGGTGCTGATTTGACACTCATATCAGAATTACAAAAGCAAAAAGAAAAAGTGTGTCTTAGAAAGATGGTTCCAAAATGGAGATTTTGGTTTCAGATTTTTTACTTTTTGGTTTCAGACTCTACGTTTCTATTCTCAGAATTTGGATTTTGATTCTCTGATTTTGGCTTTTGACTCTAAATTTACATCACATGTAAGACCTGTTTCAGGAAAAAGCTGGAACACTATCTGAGGGCTAAAAAGTTGCATTTAAATGAGACAGACTGAGTATCAGTGAACTAAAAAAAAAGGAGCTTAAGTAAAAAAAAAAAAAACTAACCAAACTGGAGGAGACGTTTACAGAGGTCTTGCATCATGAAGAAAAGATAATGTGATTTTAAAAACTTTTAAAACCCTAAAAGAGCATGTTTAAATTCTTAACTCCAAGTAAACGTTCAAGATTTAGAGTGTTGCCTGTTGAGTCTTCAAACTCATGTCGGGATCTTAAATATTGATTCTCAGGTCCAACAAAACCACCGTTGCTGTCATGTATCATAAATTGCATTAGTTTTCTTAGAGATGAACCAGTACAATTTCATTATATTTATTTTATACTTTTATTTCATACTTTTATCATTCAGATAAAATTTAGATAAAATAAAATCAATTGACTATGAAGTAAATTAATTAAATATTAAATGATACGTAAAGTCTTCAAGAGTAACAATGCTAATATTGACTCAAACAACAATGAACAGACACCGTCCAAAAAACAAAACAAAACAAAAACAAACAACAAAAAAAAACTGTGTACCATCTACTCCCTTTTGGATAACCCACAGCCCCGACTTGTCACTTAATAATGTAAAACCTCACCGCTGATATTTCTGCCCTTACCAGCACAGGAACCCAAAATGTCACATGTGGCTAAATAACTTTAACTTTCAAATGAATATATGAACTGTGCTTTCATGGTTTTTTTGGTTTGGTTTGGTTTTGTGTTTGTTTGTTTTTATTTCTTTGTTTGTTTGCTTTTTGCTGGGGCTGACACATAAACTTTCTTGTGATGTGCTGCCCCCATGAGGTCAGAAGCTGTATAGCGAGAGACAGAGAGAGAGATCTAATAATTTTTTATTTAGGTGAAGGTTGTTGATAAGGTCCAGTTTATTGCACAACTGGGAATGTCCTCATTGTGCTCACCTGATGTTTCACATCACTCAGGATTTTCCTCATTTTAGAAATTTTATGGTCCACCTTCTTTCAGAAGAGGATAAAAGATCATTATTCCTCACTGAAAATTCATTCAGCATTTCAAGACTTTGTGTAAATACTGCACAGTCTGCAACGTAAGTTTAGATTTTGATATAAAGAAGGAGCCACAACAACATAAGCATATATGTAATGAGGTATTTGTATCTTTGTATCTTTCCTTTTAGGCATCTGTAACCATGAAGCTGCTGCTGGCAGGAATCGTCCTGATTTTAATCGTGGAAACTCAAGCTCAGTGGTACAAGTTTCCTGTTGAAGCTGCTCAAGGTTAGAAAAATGTCCTTGTTTTAGTCTGAAAGAGACTGCTGATTTGAATGTTGCCACTTCATGGAATAGCTGTAGAACAGATGATGATGTCTTCTGAACCTGCAGGGATGGTTAGCTGGTACCTTCTAATCCATAGAAATGGTGACAAAAGATACCTGATAAGAACTGGGTTGAAAAAGAAGTTAAATACATGACTGTATATCATACAGGGTTAAATTTTCTCTGAATATTTCAAGTTAATTTGTTCAGTAATAGTTTCTCTCGTCCTTCTGATCAGGAGCTTATGATATGGGTCGAGCTTATGTCGACATGAGAAGGTCCAACTATCAACAATCTGACAAATACTTTCACGCCAGAGGAAACTATGATGCTGCACAGAGAGGAGAAGGAGGTAGATGGGCTGCTGAGGTTATCAGGTGAGAAACAAAGAGTCATTTTATGGAATCACAAAAGATTTGTATAATAACAAAGCAACAAATACACCTCATAATGTACTATAGCCTCAGTCAATACAACTTGTAATAACCTCAGATGTTCAGGAAACACTGACCTGCTGCCTCTGAAATCATTTCAGTATATTTTTCATTTATCATTCATCTATTCCCTTTATTTTCCCCCTTAATATGTTTATAGAACACAAGATGGTCAGTGGTCTCACAGCAGTTGGAAAGTTGCTTTTGAGACGTTCTTGTTGTAATTTTCAAGTCTGAAATTGTCATTTGTTTTTCTTTTCAGTAATGGTAGAGAGTGGGCACAGGAGAAATTGGGCCACGGTCATGAGGACTCTGAGGCTGATCAGGAAGCAAATCGCTGGGGACGAGGAGGAGGAGATCCCAACCGGTTCAGACCAGATGGTCTTCCGGAGAAATACTGAGAGCCACTGATATGAAATAAAACTGATGGAAAACATTTCTCGTCTTTCAATTTTCATTCTTTTTATTATTTATTTATTTGTCTCTAGTGGCCAAGTAGCAAGAAAGTGGAGCAGCGAAAAGAGAAAGACATGCAACTTAATTGTTTTGAAACTTTCATATACAATGTTACAACACATCTCTCATTTCATGACTTTTAAAACTCTTGCAGTTTTAACTACTGACAAAGAGCATGGGCAGTGGGTAATGAATGAAGGGTGAATAGTGCTAAATAGAGAGAAATAACCAAGTAAAACCTGCTCCAGAGTGAAGCAGGGCTAACATTGAGACAGTGGTCACCTCCTGGTCAATAAAAGGTGCTGCCCTCATTAAACTTATGAAAGGAGTAAAACAATATCACAGTATACATGAGAGGCTGTAGGTGTCAGTAAGCAATTATTTCACTGCATTCCAGTTTAATTTCAGTGGTCAGTACAAGCCAACCTCATGTAAGAACTAGACAGTCTGAAATGCTCTCTGACCATTCCAGACTCTTTGAAGGATGCTAAACATTTTCTTATCATGTGAGCTGAGTTTGATTTTTAATTGGAGTGTCAAGGTTTCGATATTTTTTCTTGTCCTGAGTTAGTTGTTCATTAATGACAACCAACTGACCAATCAGTGTCTGTTGCTAGGAAAGATCTTCAACTAAATCAGCTAGCATATTCAACAGCAGATCTTACTCAGGAAGCATCTTCAGCTCTATTTACAACAAATTCAGACTTTTTGTTTTTCTTTCTAGCTTCCCCTGCTTCTTATTTCAAACTGATGGGACTGAGCTTAGCCTCCATGCAGTAAAGAGGAATTTAGATTCTGTCATTGGTGCTGTGGGACCCATTGACTGTATGTGTGGACCTCTTTCTGGCGAATAACCTGCCTGAGATATTTTCAGAAACTGTTTGTCATTACTAGAGCAAAGTCCACTGCTGAGGCCAAGAAATGTTTTTTTTATTTATTTTTTTTTTTCTTTGTTAAAGGGCCAAAATGTTTCTTAGAATAACAATGACCCAAGACAGACTGGACACCTTGGCCACATTGTCCCTGGAGAAAAAGCTACTGACTAAAATGACTGCCTTCATCCAGAAGGTCATTGATAAATTTGCCAACTTGCAAGAAAGTTTTTATTCAAATAGGCTAGTAGTAGTTATGCCAAACCAGTGTAGTGTAGATCTGTGAAAGGCCAACTGGTATAGTAGCAACATGATGTTGCTTAAATGTTAACTTGTAAAGGGCAGATTTTTAACTAGATACCCAGGTGAAGTCTATTTGAGTTTACTAGTCAGCTTGTGAGATGAAACAGAATAACTAATTAACTAGTAAGGGACACAATGCTCACAAATTCACTAGTTGGAAACCTGTTGATATCTCTAGTTAACAAGCAAGAACCATTGTTTTATGAGTCAGCTAGTTTGAGCCAGAGCGTGACGACGTACTATGTGTCACTGATATATTTCTCACAAGTTAACCAGTGAAGGAGATTTTCTCCCACTTGTCAGACTACTTATCAAACACATAAACACTATCAATATGTTGGATATTTTTCTTACATGTTGGCCCTTTTCTTTGTCTAGTCGAGCTTTTCTCAACACTAGTGAACCACTATGTTCAACTAGTGAGGCATTTGGTTGACATGTCAGGGCTTTTAACTGCACTACTTAACATGCTAAGTGCACTAGTTAATTTACATCTTACAAGTCAAGTAAAAGCACACACTAGTTAAGCATCTAGTTCACTAGTTTAGGGAATAATGTTTAACTAGTTATCATGTACAACAGTTGTGGCCCTTTGCTAGTTAACTTGTTGTGGGCATGAATTGACTAGTCAGTTGTTTTACTGTACTAGTGAGGTGCAAATGTTAACTAGTGCAACTACAGTGTTAACTAGTGTGACAAAAGGGGATGATATACTGCATATTGATGGATGAAATAAAGAGCTTTTACTGTACAAAAACAGTAGTGATGATGATTTTTTTTTTTTTTTAAACTATACAAAATGATGTCACATGCAGAATTGAAAAATATCTCGCATATTATGCTCACTGTTGGTTTAAACCCACAGGTTGTCCAGCAGATTCCTTATCACTGCACAACTTTTATGGGAGGATGTGTTAAAAATGTCTGCTTTGTAAGTATGAGGTGTTGACTAAATCTGTATGCTGAACACCACTAGTTGATCCTACTAGTAATGTAATTATTTTTATTTTGACTATTAATACTTGTGAATTTTGTGGACCTTACTAGTCAAGGTTTAGTTTGTCTGTATAATCATGCGTGTGTGTTAAGGTTTGCAGACTTTGTAAATATTCTGATATTTGTTAAATGTTTGAAGGTCAGTGTGATTTCAAAACAAAATAAGACTTCAGGGAATTTTCTCATTACAAATAAGGGGTTTTGCCACAAAAGCCACTCACTCATGTTCTGTTTTTGCATTAATAATTACTCCAGCCAGTCTCTACAATCATCTTCTGTTTTACATAAATTTAAGGTTGTAGACAAATTGAAACAGAAACAATGATTTTGATTTTATTTGCAACAGTGACCAAAAGAAAATCTGAGAAACCTTTTGTCATGTGATGTGGGGTAGAATGGAGGATCCAAATGCAGGAGAGCAGGCAGGAGTATCCAAAAATGGTGATATTTAATATGAAAAACCAAAAACTCTGCCACAGCAAGAAAACATAAAAAAAGGAACTACAACCAAAAGAACTCCAAAGAAAGTAACGCAAAGAAACCAAAAACTAACCACACGCATGAACACAGGGAACAAACTGTACAGACAAGCACAGAACAGACAAAGACAGGACCTTATATACACACACACAGGTAAAGAGACACAGGTGAAACACATCTGGGGAACGAGGATAAGGAAAGTCAAACAGAACATAACTAGACACAGATAGGATTTCAAAATAAAAGCAGGACCAAAACCAGAAAAAAACCCTAAACCAAAACCTAAACCATGACAGATCCAGGTTCTGGTCCAGGTTTCTTCCCCAGAGGGAGTTTTTTCTTGCCACTGATGGTGTTGCCATGTGCTCGGGGGTCCAGCTCTGGGTTTCTAAAGCGTCTAGAGATGACTTGTCGTAAATAGGCGCTTTATAAATAAATGAACTGAGTTATAGTTTATGTTCTGTGTGCAGGTTGCATGTTCTCTTTGTGCATACTTGGGTTTTCTCAGTCTAATCATACTTCCCTCCACGGCCCCAAAAACATGTATGTTCGATTAATTGGTGTTTTTTTTTTTTTTTTTAAATAGATTGGCAGTGTGTGTGATCATTTGATTATATATGGTCATGTGATGGACTGGCGATCAGGGTGTACGCCTGCCTTTCGCCCAAAGAAGTCTGGGATGGGCTTCAGCAGAGCCCTGTGACCCCTGTGGAGGTGATGAATGGATGGATGGATGTCTATTATCAGAATCTTTTGAGAAGTTTTATGAAAATAATTTGACATGCAAAAACCTTTGACCTTTTCTGAAGATGGTACGAGGCATCAATGAGTGATAATATCTGGGGAACCCTGTTGAACAATGTTACCTTGTTGACTTTTACATTGATGCTGGACAAAAACTACTGACTCTCCAAGAGAAAAGCTGTTATGATACATCATCTTTAATTACAAGTGCACAGCTAATTGATTTGATCAGAGACGGCTCACACCAACGTCACATTTCAACAATTACATATCTTCACCTGTTCCTTTGGGTTTTGTCCATCGACTGTAGGACCCAGCAGTGCTCCAGGCTACACGACATCATGCATGCTGTTGTTTATAGAATTATCATTACAGTCATGAACAAGCAGAAATGTACACTCATGAGCTGTGACACGTCCTGAACCTCTTCTTTGGTTCCTTCAATGGTGCACGTGTCCCAGAGAAACACAGGGAGCCTGACAGTCTACGATCAACAGAGCATACTTGACTTCTTCTGACGGTTTGCTTGCAGGGCAGACGTTGAAACTCTGCAGAGATATGGCTATAACACTCGATCTATCTTTACCTAGCGATGGTCCTATGACGGTAATATAGTTCGACTACTGCTGACAGAACAGTTAACACACTTGGACTGAAGCACATAACAATATACCCAGTAGCTGGGTTACAAAGAAACCGCTTTCAATTTTGGTGTTCGTTATAAATAAATTCTAGGATTCCCTGCATGCTACATGGGACACTCGCATGCAACGTTTCCAGAACGCACTCTGGCATATTGAACTATTTAAAGACAGTTAAACAAACAAACAAAAAAAGAGAAATAAAATAAAAGACAGAAGACAAGAGCTTTATAGGGTACATGTTATGAAAAATAAACTCTGTCCTTGAGAGGATGCAGGTTTGAAAATGTCTCTTTTATTGTGGTGTTTGGATGTGCCAGGTACTGTGACAGTCCCAGGTCAGAGAACTATCCACCGTGTCCACCTGTGGGGGTCACACATCCATTTAAAGAGAAGGGGGCGGGGTTACGTGTTTGTAAAGGGAGCTTCTGTACTGTCCCTCTGAAATATTTTGAACAAAAAATGTCGCAGGCGTTTTATTTGTTCAAGCAGAAAGGAAAATGCTCATACATGTCTCTTTTAACATATAACGGATTTTCTACATTGGCAAGTTAACGCATCTCAGCAATGCCCAATACTCTGATTTAAAAGAAATTAAAGGTTAAAACGAGACGTCGTCCACCTCTTCCACAGGGAAGAAACATTGCACTTGAGGCTTTTTCAATGACAAATGATGAAAGAATAATGAAGGAATGCATTCCAAGTTAAATCAGTCATGTCATCCATTTTGGAGACAATCATTGTCCAAAATATTTCTGTGAAAAAAAATATACATTTTATTATGATCTTGTTTTCAGACGGCTGCATTTCTGTTTCCTAGCTGCTGATCTTGGTCAGCATCTTGTTGATGGCCTGCTTGACGTGGGTGGTGGAGCTGCGGCGTCTGGCTTTGCCCTGGACAGCCTTGCGACGTCTCACTTCTCTGCATAGCTCGTGGAAAGCTTCTGCCACGACGCCACCCTCGTCGGCACAGGCCGAACATTCGTAGAAGGCACATGCCATTTCAGCTGCCAGTCGCTCCCCTTCCTCTGTGGCGACCTGCCGGACATGGTCCAGGTCAGACTTGTTGCCGACCAGGACCAAAGGAACGTTCTTCGGCTTCTTCACCTCCTCTAGGAGACTTCGAAGTGGCGCCACCTCGTCAAAGCTTCCGCGGTCTGTGATGTCGTACACAATGATGAATCCGTCACCCCAACGCATGTGACCTTCCCTCTGTTGGTTGTCCTCCTGTGATGAAGACAAGAAATGCGGGGATAAAACTACTAACTTTGTGTGGGTGCCCAGCCAAGGTTCAGTAACTCCAACGGAGCAACACAGAATCTGCAGTGAGTTAATGGACACATGAGCAGCACCTACAGGCTTGAAGACGTCATCTGACTGGAGTGGCTAGACGCCGTAGGTTTGTCAAAGAGCACCTTGGCAATCCACAACGCGACTAGGAAACAGTTTGAATTGATGTAAAAGTAAATCCACCCAAGAATGGCTTCAGAAAGCGGTGTGGGCTCCACCAGAGGTGGAAATGGTTTTCCAGCTGTGCTGCACCAGCTTTTCTGACAATTACAGGTCCCACCTGACGCGCTGTGGCGTATTTCAGAAATGATGTGGGGAGTCTATTTTGGTGTTCAACTGTGGCCGAACCATGTCAGTTTACTGTTGGCGAACTGCGTGTGCAGAGAGGCAAACACAAGAATAGCATGAAAAAAACTAACAAACAAACAAAAAACAGGTTGATTTTAAAAATCAAACACCGGAGCTGTGACTCATACGTCAATATCGTTTTCAGCAGGTACAAGAGTCAGAGGGTCTAAGGAGACACTTCAGAAGTTTAGAAGCACATTTCATTTCAAACCAAAAGAAAAAGAGAAAAAAGATGTTAAATGAGTTTTTTATGCGTGATAGTGAAACCTTTAGGTAAACTCGCATCCAACAGATTCAGCTAGGGGGCGCTCCACTTCATCATGGTCGAGGTCGGGCAGTTGAACAACAGACTTTCTTTGTGAACGTTTAATGGGTGTGTTTGATAAAGACACGTAACATCAATGTTTATTTTTGTGACTAAGATGTAGATCAGGTCACATTTTGTGGCAAATCAATGCAATAAAACCAGTCAACTCCACGAGGCTCTCATGCTTTTTGTTACCAATGCATCTGTTATGTTGCATGAAATAATGATCCCAGTCTTGTCCACACAGTTTATAGATTGAAATTCAGCTCACAAAACTAAATTAGTGCTGCACTATTTTTTTGTGAGACTTAAAGCAGCACAAAGAAACGTTTGTCATGTTTCGCTCAGTGGGCCTCGAGAAGCGGAAGTGAAAGCGCTTTTATGACGCCGTCCAGGATTGGTCTTTTACATGGTCGCTCTCACATTTTCTCACCCATCATTACTTTTCTACTGTAACTGGAATAGAGGACTGGATTAGAGGACTGGCATAGAGGACTGGATTAGAGGACTGGAATAGAGGACTGGAATAGAGGACTGGAATGGCAGCAAAAACATTTACTTTGGTAAATTATTATTATGATCTTTTTTTTTTCTAATATAAATTTGGCTTTAGAAGGCTTCCTATCTCTGTGCAGCTTAAAAAATATAATCTTTCAAAGCTTTTACTCAACATAAATTATTATTAGCCAAGTTTCTGATTTTCTGCTCCATCTTCTTAAGTCATGAAATGACTGTTGCATCCATCTGAGGTCCATGAACAGTCAAACATGTGCATCTTATTCAGTCTCGATGCAGTAAAATCAGTCTGTTTACTTGTAACACAACATCTACGGACATCTTTTTTTTTCTTGGGCTCGCCACTGTCCCTATTTAGCGCAGAAATTGGACTTTATTTATTCCAATTTGTTTCAAAACAGTTGACTTTGTTTTTAGTCTCAGATTATCCTAATTTGGTCTAAGAAAAAAAAAAAAAGACTACTTTTCAAAGTCTTTGAAATTACAGCTTTTCAACTGTGGGGAGATCTAAACATGGTTTAGACTTATGTCAGACCTGTAGTCTTATTTCAGATGTCTTTTCAACAGACTCCCACACAGTTTGATCTCCTGTAGTAGAAACTTAAAGAAAAAAGCCTTCTACGAGAGGACAGGTGAGAGAGTTTGATGTTCGTGCACATCACAGAATTTTCAATCAAAAATTTATGAGCTATCATGAAGCTTCCTCCTACACGGTCCTACACGTTGTGAATTAGCACAAGGCTTTGGTCCAATCAGAGCGAGGAGAGGTCTTACATCCCTTGCAGCCACGTCTGGAAACATTCAGGCTTCATCCTAATGCCAGCTGAAAATAGCCTACAGTTTAATGAGAGAGAGATGACTGGGCTGAAGTGTCGCAGGGGAAATCAGCCTCCAGCAGAACACCTACGCCGCACTGCAGCATATTTATCTTCAGCCTGAGGACTTGCGCGAGCTCTCCTTTGCGGTCAGAGCGTGGCAACGCTCCTGCTAGGCTGCAGGAAATTACCATCTTGAAGTGCCACTCACTCACAGGTCTTCAAACAACTGTTGAATATCTCCAAGAAAGGCAGCAGAGATGCAGTTGAGCGTTCATGTATGTTTATCTGCATCAGAGACGAGTGGAGTTCGCACAGATGCTCTGAATCTTAGTCTGTACTGATTTAAGTTATTGCCTCTCTCATGTCCACTGTGTAAACTCAGCGTTTGATTCAGTCTAATTCATTTTTACTGTCTGCATCATCTCAAAGACACAGAAAATGACTTTCATTTTGTTTCCAAAACGGTTTTGACTCAGGTGCAGGTGAGGAAACTAAAACCAGACCGACAGAACCTTAAAAAGCATCATGAATTAACTGAGTGTAATCTAAGACCCAGTAGTCAACCAAATCACCTGTTAAGATAAACTAGGAAGAATTACAAGCTAAAACTTTAATTATGCTATTAAATCAAATCTCCTCCTTTCCTTGTGTGTAGCTCTACATTTCCACCCGCTTCTGCTCTACAAACTCGGTGGTAGAAGAAGTAAAAAAAAAAAGGAAACAATCAAGCTAATTTAGCTGCTAGCATGCGTGAGGCGGACCTGTCGTTTACCCGCCACACCTTCACATCCAATACCTCCTTAAAAAAATGGGAGAAGAGGATTCAGTCGTGTGTCATTTGGTGTTCACTTTTAAGTGCTTTACTACCTCCTTGTTTCTGTACATTATTGTATTATTCCATGCGAGTCATCCTGTGGATTAGCTATTAGCGATCAGGTTTTGGTCATATATTGATAATTTCTCTGTCACTCATGTGGACCAAATAATGTGAGTCTAGGTGTGTTTTGGTGTATTTATGAGTGCAATTGTGTTTATTTTAATGTGTTTTGGCGTTTTTTTCTTTTTTTAATTATTGCTTCTTTTATTTGTGTAGATAACTCTGTGTTGATGAAGTGTTATACAATTAAAGTTTGATCAAGTGATTGATTTACACGTCACTTCCCCCATTTCATTGCGTAGATGTAGGTAAGAACAGTGTCTACTTTTATCTACTTTTACTGTAAATCACCATAAATAAAGTTCAGCCAGACTTTCATGAAGTCCTCGCTGCCTTAGACAATTTAAAAATGAAAATGTTTAATTGTTTAAAAGTTTATTGGTATAAATTTGTAAAGCATGGATGGTCAGGGAAAAAAAAAATCAGTCAAGATGTATGTGGGTACATGTTTTAATGCCAAGTATGAACAAAAACATAAAGGTTTCAACGGGGCCTTTCTCTTCTCTGCATTTAAATAAACTTTTAAACTTGTCAAGGCTGTGTTTGCTAAATTTAATGCTCGTACTCACTAACTACTTAATATAATTTTTTTTCTTTTGCTTTTGGCTTCACTGACAAAGTGACAAACCAAAAGCAAAAAAATGAATAAATAATTAAAAGATGTCAAAACAGCCATACCAACGTCAGCATCAGCTGTTGATTTAAATTAGTTTGGCTCAAAAGATGCTAAAAATGACCTTGTTTTTAAGTTGCAAACGGAGTTTTAACAACATGAAACCCACTTTAGTAAATGTTGTGAGTATTTATTTCATATTTAGTAAGTCTCACCTGCCCTGCAGTGTCCAGAATCTCCATGGTAACAACTTCATCATCGATATTGGCTTGATGACGGTATGTTGACTCTAGAAAATAGAAAGAAAGGACAGTATATCCAGCTACATTAAATTCAGATCAGTTGTGAATCATTGTTTGATGACACATTCTAAGGTGGGTGCAAACCTCATTATAACACATTTATGAGGTAATAAACCTGTTTATAATAGGACATCACTGCTGAAGTGCAGGATAACGATCCCGCCCACCTTTTTTTTTCGTCTGGGTGTTCAGATACTGAATCATATAACTGATCATTACTGTGTGCAGCGTTTTCCCCCTCAGACACCTGATATATGAATAACTGCTGTTCCTGAGTTTCTGGATTCACTCATTAAGCACCAACCTGAGGTGGTTTCTGCTGCTGGTCAAAAGAAGAAACATGCTGGTTTCTGCCAACCTCAGACAGATACTGGCCTGCTTGAAAAAGACATTATCTTCCCATTTCTCATGGATTTTCTCATATTAAATCCTTATCTTAACTGTAAAATCCTCAGCTTTTTCTTTCTTTTAGTGTTTGTTGCTACAGGTTGCTGGGTGATGGCCACAATGACCTGAAACAATCGGGTTTCCACCTGTGACTCATGTCTAAAACCAGGATAAGAGCTTGTTGTTCCTGGTACTGAAACACAGATGTGAACCGTGACCACAACATTCATTCCACCTCTGACAATACAGACATTATCTGGCTTCATTCCTCATGTGTAAAATCCCGTATGTGTCAGCACCTCTCAGATTGCACTGAACTCTGTTCTTGTTAAGACAAATATTGTTGGATTTTACCATCGTTTTCACCAGATGGCATTTTCTGAAAGCGTTTTGCCTCCTTGAATCCAGCCACATTTGCTTTGCAGCATCTGCCTCCTTTGGTGAAAGAGGAACATTTGAGGGCTTTGAGACATTTATAGGCTCAACAAACTGGTGAAATCTGCGCATTTTTAGGTTTCCAGAACCTGTCACCCGTTCCCTTTCCATAATATTCCAGAAGTGCAAGGCACTACTTTTATAGCGATTTATGGAGGAAGGAAGAACATTTAAGTGTATTTATCAATGCAGAGTTTATCTTCATGATTCAAGTGAACATATTCCAGTTGAAAGTCATCAAACAAATGGAATAAGTGCATTTAATACTTGTTCATTGCTTTTTAGACCACATCTGACTTGTTTATGCCTGCGAACATAGTGGGCTCTGGACTAAATATGACTTAGACATTATATTGTAGTATTATCTGACTTAATCACACAACTTTGGGCTAATTGCCGGCACACTTTAACCCACTTAGCTTATCCAATTTGGATGCATGTGTTTAGACCAGTTTGCACTGATAATTAGTTAATTTAACCATTTGACAACTGGCCGTGGACTGAATTCTCTCCAACAGCCAAGCAGGTATAATTTTAGCAACCATATTCGATTTAGTGGGTTTGAGCCGGTGTTGGGAAGTCATTAATACCGTTGTCTCTCATGGCCGTTGGGCTTTTTGGGAACTTTGTCCAAGTTAGAGACTTGGACAAAGTCAGATTTAGATCGAGGGAGGAAAACCAAATGCTAAAACTTACTTCCACAGGCCTCACTGCCGAGTTAAGCTAATGTCATTTACAAGATGCTGAAAACACATCAGTCATGATAATGTCAGCAGCAACATATTTTCTAAATCAAATCCGTTGAGCCAAATTAGCTTTGCTCAATAGATATCTGTGTAGCCAAACTAAAAAGACTTTTACTACTTTGTAAAATAGAGTCTTAATGACATAAAACAGCTTACTGTAAACGTATGCTATACAGAAGTCACACCTCTTTTTTAATCAGTTTTTAGCAGCTTTTATCCCAGTTCACATTCAAGCACTTTATGCCAGTCCATCACAGGGCTGCATGTAGACGGATGTAAATAATGACATTTTTGAATTCCAGCAGCAGATCAGAGAAGGACCTACTCATCAGTCCTGCATCAAAGGTGTTTTCTTCCATTTTCTTGGGAGAAATGAGCAAGTTTCAGTGTGGATCAAACTCTTCTGATTCACTGCGAACTCCAACACCTGATAGGACGCAGTCCCTACCAGGGCACTGCCACAGGTTTGGCCAACACTCACCCACTCATTCACACGCTCACTCACTCACTCGCTCATTCACCCACTCATTCATTCACTCACTCACTCACCCGCTCATTCACCCAACAGTTCAACCACTCATTCACCCACTCACTCATTCACCCACTCATTCATTCACTCACTCACTCACCCGCTCATTAACCCACTCATTCACCCAACAGTTCAACCACTCATTCACCCACTCGCTCATTCACTCACTCATTCATTCACTCAACAGTTCACTCACTCATTCACCCATTCATTCACTCACTCAGTCACCCACTCATTCACTCACTCACTCACCCTTGCTGGCAGAAAATTATACTTTGTCCATAAAATGGTATTTAGGCCAAACCAAATTGTGATTTGATTTAATTTAATTGAACGGGAAAGCACATATTAATGAAGGTACGATCTTGTCGTAAGTATACTGGATTTAGCAAAATGCTAATTTCCATCCATAGTGACATATAACAAACAACACAAGATACAAACATTTATACAATTTCATAAACAAATTTTGCCTTAATTTTGAAACACAAAACTTCAAGCACTTTACAAACCTTGCAGATACATTAATATTCAAGCATTTTGAATTTATTCAAAAGAAGATCTCAGCGTATATAGCTAACCGTGCTTAACAACTTATTCCTGACACAACCGTCTGCATCTATCCAGGCTTGAGACCAGCTTAAAAAGACACTGGCCTGCATTTGTGTCCAATAAATTACTCTTTTGGTTAATAAATTTGAATTTCCCACGTTGAATAAATTGTTAGACTGGAGGCATTTTTTTTCTGGACTACACTGATGAGTAAAACATAAATAATAATAAAAAAGACCTGCAGGACCTGCCGTCTTTACTCTGAGAAAGAGAGACGATCAGACTCTCAGAGCAGGGACGGCAGGTCCTGCACGCTCGTCCTGCTGTGCCTCAGGTGCGCTCATCTCTCATCTCTCCTGGGGAAAACTGTGAGCTTGTGACGTAAATAAAATGTCACAGACAGCGAGGGAAGGAGCAAGCACAGCTGTTTGGCTGGAAGCAGGAGCAACATCGCAGTCTCATACTGAGACTCGTGGGACGGCCTATTTCAGGAGACATGGCTCTGTCAGCAGCAACATTATCCAAACCGGCCACGTCCGCTCCCTGCTGCAGTTTGTCACTAGATTCACCGACATGAGGCAGGGCTGGGATGATTTAACCAGCCCCAAACTCAACTGGAATAAAAAACAAAAATAAAAATTCCTGTCACACCTTAAGCCTGCGGCAGACACGAGACGAAAAAAGAAAGTTTCAGTCCAGATTCCACGTGGAAAGACGAGATTAAGGCCAGTTTCATAAGCACCTAAACGTACACATACTGACTTCCAAAAATGCTGTTCGACAGTCCCCTGAACTTTGCCGTCGCACGTTGAGCACAGCTGCTGCAGAGATGTCAAACCACAGCAGAAGCAGCACTGAGGTCATTTCTGGGAGCCACAGGAGATTAGATTCTGCTGGGTGATGTGGAGAGGAAAATAACAATTGCAATAATGTGGCCATCTGCATTCTGAGCAGCTACTGTTTCCCATAATGCTTCTGTCAATGAGACCCAAGTGAAAATCTTTTAACATCTGTGTGCACGTGTGACACTGGATAAGGCAATCTGGAGCTCTCATTTTGGTGGTTTCTAGAGATTCCAGTTATCCAAACCATTACAATAGATAGATAGATAGATAATGACTTTATTAACCCCCAAAGGGAAATTCAAATTGTCAAGTGCTCGTCATCATCAAAGTGTAAAAAAAACAAACAAACAAACAAACATCATCTAGTTGCTTAAATAGAATTTAACAGTCTTCTTGCTGTGGAGACGAAGGATGTCCTGAATCTTTCTGTCCTGCAGCAGTGAGAGGAGCCGACTGCTGCAGCTGCTTCTTTGTTGCTCC
>JBAMYA010000016.1:1116298-1132104 GCA_037176975.1 Arrhamphus sclerolepis
GACTCATCTTTTTTTTTTTTACAGGATTTTAAGTTTCTTCCTTACGTAAGAGTATTAGGGCCACTGAAGAAAAACATTGAATTCTGAGAAAAAAGTCAGAATTCTGACTTTCTTTCTCAGAATTCAATTTTTTTTCTTCAGTGGCCCTAATACTCTTCTGTACTTCCTCTCCCTCACAAACCTCACTTACTGGCACCTTGTGTTAGTTTTTGACACTATGATAGTGTCTTGAATTTAAATAGGAGATATGTGACTGTGAACTTACAGCCACAATGGTCTGTTTTGGTAACAATCACATGTAAAAACAAGGGATGGGTGTTTTGTCGAGGTGGTTCCATCTATTTGAATTACTGCATTCCTGATGGTGTCATGTCATACAAGTTTGAGCACAATAAATGGCGTAATGACAGTAAAAACAAATCAGGCTCATTAAAAAAATAGTCATAATCATGGCATCATAATAACTACTGATCTAAAGTTAAAAAATCTAAAGCATTTTAACAGCTAGAAGCAAGACAAAAGTCATACATTAGCTCGGGAAAAAAGATTAATCTTGTCTCTGCGCCCCCCTCTCCAGTCTCCCAGTGGTCGGTTCATTATGTGTCAATCTCCAGTTTGACAGACACCTGTGTTAGTTAAACTAGTTCATCCCTTTTTTGGACATGGCCTTGTGAAGAGTCAGGGCAGAAAAGAGAAAAAAAGAAGAGACAGTGAGATGATGCTCACACATCGCGTGCTGGTGTTTAAAATAACAGTTGCTACATACAGGGAAATTTGTAACATTTATCCTTGTATACACACCTATAAGCATGGTTCAGATTATGGAGGAAGTATGTAGTATGTCATCTCATCATGTTGTTCTCAGACTGTGCTTCATTTATGATTTCCATCGTCTACACAAAGACACGCACACACTATTTTTGCAGCTCAAGAATTTTCACTTTACAAGACAGCAGATAAAACATGTAGACACTTGTTAAGCTCCAGCAAGTTTGCATGCCATGAATCAGCATTGCATGATGTCCTGCTTTGCAGATAGTGGTTTTGAGAATAATCAGATGAGATAGATTTTACTTCATTTCTTCTTTGCTTTGAAGATAGGGAAATTGATTTTCCAGGTTCCTGAGGCAAAAAATAGTGTCTTTTGGACAATACTAGTCTGTGTGATGCAACAGCTCTGCATACTACTATTACTGTGCATTGACTTTGGAATATTAACAAAGCACTCACTCTGTGGCATGTAACAAAGGGATAAAAATGTTCATGGAGACTCTGTGTGGAGGTTATGAAGACCTCTAACTTTTTCCAATTTGTGACATATACTTTTCTGGGAAAAACCTAGAGGCAATAAAAAGGCTGTTTTACTGTATATGAGGCATGTAAAATGTCATCAAGTCCAAAAAGCCTACAGGAAACCTTGCCTCAGCAGGATGGGCTGGCAGTGTAACAGGCAGAAATAACACTGGGTCCAATTCAAACATGATGGAAGGAATGTTGACGTGACTAGCCACACTGAGTTGTTAGTCAGACTGCCATGCATCATCCCGCCGAAACAGACAATTTTGTCCCTAGTGAAGCATAAGCCATATTATTCTCCCCCTCCTGCACTATGAATGAAAACAAAATCACATACACAACTGAGAACATTGCATTAATTAAGTCATGTTCATCAGCTGTCATCTTAACTGAGTCTCATAAAGAGCCATCATCACATAATCTTTGTCCAGCACGTCAAAGGCGTAGGATATCCTGTTGCAGAAGCTTGGCTCATGAATATGACCTGATTGTTTCAACATATCATTTGTTAGTCGTGATTTCCTAACTGTCATATGCCAAGCGTGACTATTATTATTCCACTGTGGCGTGCTTCAGATCCTGATCTATGGGATTGAGCAGGGGAACACATCTTGCTTTGTGTGGATGTAATGAGCATGAACAGGCGGTGGACCCTGGTGCGGAGGAAGATCAGGGAGATCAGCATGTGTTTTCCTTCTGACCGGTTCTGGACCTCTTTGAAAACCAGACTGTGACGTAGAGCCCAGTTACGTACGTGACACCTTGCAGGTCAGCTGGGAGCCATTTGCCTGAGCACGTGAATCACTGGCACCAAAGCGCCGGAAACTATATGGATGCATTTAATGTTACGTATCCTAAAAAAAAAAAGAGAAAGAAAGAAAGATGTGAAGCACACTATTACAAGGCTCTGACCTAAACGATGAATCACCTGCATGAGCTGCAGAGTCCACCGAAATCCATCAGTTAACTTTCAAAAGGTTTTGACTTTTCTTTGATTCTTTGCAAGCTGTGACATGATTTCTCCTGTCAAAGTTCATATAGGGGCTGAATGTATGAATAAATGTTGTGTATAGGTTAGATGACAGAAGCCTATGAGGTGTCATCTAACCTGACATGCCAACATCCACCTGTACGTTGGTGTGATGCTTTTTAGACTGAATCTCCACCCAGATAAACACTGACTGTATCTAGATTTGTCATTGTCAGTGATGTCATACGTCATAAATACTCACTCCAATCCATTATATGTCATACTTTCACAAGTATTTGAAGTCGTCATGACAAGTATTCAGGGAAAAACAACCCGAGTCAGATGAGGCATCTATAATATGGAATTCCTTCTCAAGTGCACATTAAAATCACTCCCTTTTGATTATGAAACCAAATTAAATAGAAACTACAGTTAAAAAGGGGAGGGGATCCCTTTTAATAAATGATTAAAGGCTCTAAGAGTTTATTCAAAGGAGGGCCAAATTGCTCAGAAAGGTAAAGACGTGTAATAAAGAGAAGACCAGGGTGAAACAGAAAGACACAGTAAAGACCAGCATCTAGGACAACAAACACCAAAATAAAAACAAAAAATACCAAACAAAACGCAGATTCTGACCAAAACAATACACCAAACCCAGACCCTAACCGCCTCAGAGTTAACCAGCTGTAGGTTAATGGCATACACCTGCCATCAGTTAAAGAGACTTCAGCGCTTCAACCCAGCTGTTGCTGTAGTATTTGAACGTTTGGGGTTAAGTTCTGCTGACAGAGATGGGCTACAAAGAGCTGCCAAAGAATCTGTGAGATTTAGTTTCTGAAAAGGAATATGAAGGAACATCGAAGGGACTACATGTACCAGGGAAAACCATCAGAACCATCAGAAACTAGAGAAACTGTGGCACCATAGAGACATCTCAAAGATCAGGACGACCCTCCTAAGCGGATGAGAGGATGAGGAGAAGGCTTTCAGAGAAGCTGCCAACAGCAGCACCAAAGGAACTGCAGGCGTGTCTGACAGGTCCTGGTCACTTACAAGTGACTCCCATCGTCTGCACACGTCTGGGGTGGGGGGGTGGGGTAGAAGAAAGAATATGCAAGCCTGTCTGAATTATGCCAAAAACATTCATTCAGTCACTATAAATGTGGAAAGACAGAGATTAAACCTTTTAGCCTGAAGTCTAGAACATACATTTAGCACAAAGCCAGTATAGAGCATCATCCATGGATCACCAGTGGAACTGTGAAGCATGGTGGGGGTAACATTATGCTTTGGGGCTACTTCTCTTCAGCTGGACCAGGGACACTTGTGAAGACAGATGGATAACATCAAACATCATTTCCATCCGACGACCCAAACCACACATCAAGATACCTCAGTCCCTTTAAACGCCTCTGTAAACACACACAAAAGAGCCGTGCACAGGAACTTTGCAATCTGAGGGAACTTGAACTGTTTAGCAAAGGGAAGTGGAATAAATTTCAAAGTCTGTCGGGTGAAGTTAATAGAGACAAAGTATTATTTGTGTAATCATGCATCAACTGTTTGTTGGAATATTCCATTATTGGTGTAACAAGTCTGACAGTTACGTTGCTCTTTCTGTCTTTATTTTCATAAAGGTGCATTTTTATATCCACACTTGGAAGTTTATTAGTTGTTGAGGTGCAACAGTTGTATTGGACCATAACCTAACGTTATAAACCATTGTACCACACTGTATAATGAATGTTCTTGTGTTCTGAAAAGAAAAAAATCAAAAGCAACATGATTGTTGTCTTTAACAGATAAAATATGGAGAGAAGACGATAATGCTGAAGAATCAGTCCTCCATCATTTTCTTGCTCTTTGCTCTTCTTCCAATAGCGCTCATTGCTGTTGGTAAGTGCACTAAGGATGGGATTTGACTTCGCTACCATCACTGAGAAAAACAATCACAGAATGATTAATTATAAACACTAAACATTCAGCCTGTTTGCCTGCTCACTTTTAGTGGCGGTGATCATCTACAGAAAACAAGCGAAGAACTTCACTAGCAGGATGAACAAGATCATGGAAGACGTGGAGCTCAACATCAGGAATGAGATCAGACAAGGTCAGTGTCATTTTTTCATGGTGCATCATAACGTAAAAGAACAGAAAGGAAAAAAATACCAAACCTCCTGATGCAGTCGTGTGTGCTGTGGAAAAGATAATAAAAGGCTCATTTTTGTGGCAGGAAACAACAAAATCAATCAATGTCATGATTTATTTTTTACAAAATTAAGCCAAAATTTTATTTTTTTTAAAAATCACCTGCAGTAACATCAGTGGTCATGTACTGCGCTGGGTTACCAGCCTCCCACATTAACGTGGACGGTCTTATCCCATTTGAATTGCTTCAGTTCATTCAGATCTTTGGGCGCTCCGTTAAGGTCCTGTCACATGATAGCAACCTCCAGAACTGCATTTCATATCAAAAGCGACTTAAGACGGAGATTTGGCACAAGTTTTATCCCGCAGCCGGGATTCAAACCCAGAGCTCCTGCATGGTGGGGTCAGCACCAGCACTAAGCCAGTGAGGAGGTTCTGATATCAGGATTCTCTGATATGCTAAGGTTTTCATGGGCAACTTGGTGACTACGAGGTTCCAGGCCCTGCAGCAGTAAAACAAACCCAAATCATCACTCGTCCACTAGCATGGGTGGGAGGGGTTTATGCTCTTTGGTTTTCACCAAACAGGTTCATTTATTGAGTTGTCCACTCCTGAGAAGACTGGCAACTGTCTTGAATGTTTTCCACTTGTGAAGAATCTTTCTCACAGTAGAATGTTGAAATGGTGATGCGATTGATGCACAGCAACATTTGCTTCTCGAAGATCGTTGCTTATTCCTTTCCCTCTTGGCATTCTGTTAACACACCTGAATACTATGGACCAGCAAACTTTGCTTTAATGCTGATGATCTGTTCACAAAGAGCAGCAGGCAGCTGGCTGCAACTTCGCCTCTTAAATCCTGAAAAAACATTAAGGGGGAACCGGTGGGTTCGCCTGGGGTGCTTCCTTTTTTAGATTTTTAGGTTTGTAGTCTCTGGAGAATAGCAGCTGTGGAATCAAATACTAAAAAAACACGTTTGTATCGTCTCTGATGTTAAAGTTTGGTCCCATTAGCAAACAGGAAGGGAAGTCACGGGACAACCTGCAGCACAGGAGAGAAATCATTAGAAGGAAATGTCGACTGAATCTACAATCGCTTTCAAAGGTTTCAGAAACAGGATTGTAGGAAATTTAGCATGGTAGGAGCGCATTCTGGAGGCAAGCATCATGCAGTCAAGTCAAGAAACTGAAAATGAAAAGAGAAGAAGAGGTTGGCTTCTGCAGTTAGACAATGATCCAAAGCTGAACCTGGATGACCTCTGTTGAAACAGTTCTCTCTGTCCTGACGCAAGCATGAGAAAAAAAGCAATGAACTGACCCAACACTTGTGCATTTTCAAGAAAGAACAGAAGGACAGATGTGTTGTATTTTATAAATCAATGTTCGATAAAAAATGATAAAATCGCTGACATTTGAAAAAGCTGATCCTTAACCGTGTACAGCAACTACTCTCATCCTCGTAACTCCTGACTAGTGTTTCGTATGTGTTGTCTGCATCGTGCATGAATACATTTTGAATTTTACTCTCCTTGATTTTGAAGCTTTTCACCCTTTGACCAACTTTACGTGTCATCCGATGAGCATAAACATGCCTTTATCAGTGTTCTCTGCAACATGCTCATGTTTTAATAATTCAGACCACTGGGCAACCGTTTTCACAACCAACCTTTTTTCAGTTCAGTGACTTTCAGGCACACAGTTCCTTTATGTGCAGCGAAACTTCCTGAGCTGTTTCCTCTTTTTATTTTTGTAGGTAAGTGATTTTACATGTGCTGTCAGGGAGTCTCACTGAAGTGTCACCCACAGGTTTTGTGGATCTGCAGACAGAAAGAGCTGAGCTGATGGAAAACGTTGGTGCGATTCCTTTCCTGGACTACAAGCACTTTGCCTCCAGAATCTTTTTCCCCAAGGTGAAGTGAACATGAAAAAAATTATCTCTTTGTATAATCTGAAAGATTAAATGTGCAAACCTTGATTCCAGAAAGCTTTCTAAAGTGCAAAACAAACATTTTTTTCTTTGTCACTCGCCAGTTTTATTGTATGAAAGGAGTTTTTGGGTTTTTTTTTACCTAATGACTGAGAAACTGCTGTTTGGCAATAAGAATCTGTGTCCAGTTTTGCTAAATACAAATATGTCAGCTGCTCAACAGCTTTCATGACGCAGAAAACCGTTTAAACAGGAAACAGGAAAGAACCGCAGGCAGATCAGTCAAGCACTTGCACCCAGAACGAGGTCTGACTGGTCCTGCTGAACTGACCGCCAGACTGTTAAAGGATAACTGTTCAAGAGAGGCACCGATCCACACCCGTACCGTCACAGATGCTAGTTTTTGAACATTTCATTGAAAGCAACCATGTGGGTTATTGTTATGTTTGTGAACAAGATGTCCATTTTTCTCATAATCAGATCATCTGACTGTTGAATATGTGGTTACTGTATTTCTGTCCACCTCACATGAGCTCATGTCCAGAGAATTTGGTGGCTTTTCTATGCCGAGTTGAGTCATGGTTCCCTCACGATGTACTACTGCTTAAGGCTGCACGGCTTCCTGGAAGCAGCGCTGGACTGTCTTACTTGCAAAGGTCCATGTAGCAATACTGATTGCAGTTGGATGACAGCTTGTCATGCAGTGAACCTGATCACGCCCATTCAACACTGGTTTCTAAGCTAAGTCTTCACAATCTGCATTTCCCCAGACTCACTAACCACTGTCACATACAGATCATAGTATTAAGATACCTTTCTCACACACACACACATATATATATATATGTAGTACACATACTCTCTCCATCTCTGTTGCTACACTGATCCCACAAGAGCAGAATATTTCCTCTCCAGCGTTTGCTTTCACATCCTTTTTGTGTCATGATGTTTCACCCCATGACAGTGGTTCCTGACATGTCCTTATGGTGCATGGCCAGCAGCAAGTCCCTGATGTCCCCCATCACCCACCATACTTTATTTAGAGAGCAGCAAGTCTAAGTCAATCCAGTTGGCCTCTGCAAACCAACCATTGCGGTTGCAAACTTGGTGGTTCATTTTCTAGAGCCCTTGAACCTTTTCACAATATCGTAGCAAAGTGCATGGGACTGAAGTGTCAAGGGAATAAAGGCTCATGGGACTGTGTATGCTCCCATTCTGGTTCCTGATTTCACCTTTGTCAGTACGGTAGATGTTACATCAGATTGGCAAAAGCTTGTGTGAGTGGCTCATTGGTTTTGGGCGTGGCATTAGACGGCCAAGCTTCAGGAGTCATGGTGGGCACTAAAGTGCCACTGGTTCTCTGGACCATTCAATTCAGATTCAGTTCAAAAAACTTTATTAATACCAGAAAAGAAAATTAAGTAATTTTAGGGTGCAGTAAGCTGGAACCAGGAGGGCGGCCTGGAGTCAGTCAGGGATCAGCTGTTCTGGTGAAAATCCCTCTCAGTCTTTCAGTCTCTCTATCTCACGGTCTGAGCTTCAAATGTCACCAATTCTGACAACATATCTGGAACCAGAAGTAGTGGTTTGGAGAAAAATGAAGTTAGATCCTTTTCTGTGAACTTGAATGTCACTTCCTGTATTCAATAAAGAATTTTCAGTGTAAATTTGCAGGAGGTCATATTTATTTGGAATAAAAACATTTCCAAACTTATGGGAAGTAACTAATTGCTGTCTCATCAGCCACACTGGCACTGAGACAATATGATTTTTAAAAAAAAGTCATATAAATGTTTTTGTTTTCTTGATCTACAGCTCAAGTGACTACCCAAGTGGTTTAACTCAATCTGCACAGAAGATCTTGTAGGACATAAATTCTTTGCAATTTTGCGCTGAGTTTGTTGTGTTTTTTTGTTTTTGGAAACCACGGCTCATGTGTGTTCTTTGAGGGATGTTCCTTTTATATCCAGCTCTGACACCCTCATCTATAAACTCACATTAATGTGTCTTCTTTGGTGTCACTCCCAACCTCTTATGGTCGTGTTCTCTTAATTCACTAAATATAATGAAGTTGGTCAGTGACAGAACAAAATCACCTCTTTTGTGCTCATGTCTTTTAAAACTATTAAAAACTATTTACATTTTTGATGCCTATAGAGAAACCCGCCGCTGCCATATTTAACACAGCTATATTTTTCTTTTCAGAGTGAGTATTTGATGACGCTGTGTATCAAAGACATTGGTCAGGTAAGGTTCTCCATCCACTGCTGTCTGTGGGAATTCGGTCTTTTTTTCTTTTTCTTTTTAGTTTTCACCGTCAGTGATGTATTTTTGTGTCTGACGTGTGATCAGGATGTGGAGAAGACTCAGCTTGATGGATACTGCCAGAATTTGTCCAAGCTGATCCAGGACGAGCTCTTCCTCACCTCCATGGTGCACGCTCTAGAGGAGCAGAAGGGCTTCAACGTCGAACACAAGTACGTTTGCTCACTTTTTTGTTGGTCTGGTTCTTAGTCGCGCTATCTAATCTGGCTCCTCTCTGTTCCAGGTGTGAAGTGGCATCTCTGCTCACCGTAGCCCTTCACAGCAACTTATCGTATCTGACGGAGGTGATGGAAGTTCTGCTCAAAGATCTGATGCAGCAGAGCAGCAACGCACAACCCAAACTGCTGCTGCGACGCACTGAGTCCATAGTAGAGAAGCTGCTGACCAACTGGATGTCCATCTGCCTCTACGGCTTCCTGCGGGTCTGTTGGCCTTTTTTTCTTTTTTGAATTACTTTTCTCATAGATTTGTTCCTGGTTGAAAGTGAAAACACAAAAAGGAAGTACAGAAAGACAAGACACGGGTGGTGGATGCTGTTTTTTAAAGACAGGCATACAAATACAAATATATATAGATTTCATCTGAGTACACTGATGCATTCAGTTGAAAACTGCATGTGCATGAGGTGTGTGCAGGCAGGACAAAAATGTCCAGTTAAAGCAAAACCTGTGAAGAAAGAAAACAGAAATCCAGTAACACAACTGGAAATATTACAGTAAAAAACAGCTGAAGAAAGCACAAAGCTCCAAATGTTGGATTCAAATAAACTGAAAGAGAGAAAGCATTGGTGCAGCTGTGGCTGAAATCACATCAAGAATGCCTTGTAGATTCACTTCTGTTGGTCTCTCTGAATCTTCAGTCCACCTGTGTTGACCAACATCCAAGTGGAGAGATACTGGAGTCCAGAACATGCTTCTGTAGCCACAGGTTGAAAAAGACCGTTCTCTCATTTTAGAGCCTTCCGGGGGTCAAGGAGATAGAACGCTGAACGCTTCTGCTCATACTTCAAGGAAAATTATGAGGTTTGAGGTGAAATTTAGCTTTATAATGCTCATTCTGAGTGTCTGTTAGCTAGCTCCTGATCAGATTTCCTCTCTGATTCTCTGAGCTGAGAGCTTTGTGAGCCACTTAATACAAGTGGTTCAGGATCACAGAGAGCTCGAGAGTGAGACCATTATTAGGACATTAAATCCTACTACATGCTTGAAGAATAAACAATAAAATGAGAAGGAAAACACCTTAAACTTTGCAGCCAGATCATGTACGTTTATCTTAGTTAGCATCTGGCCAACTCCACATAGGAAACGCTGTGAACGTTATAAACCAGTTTGAGTTGCTTTTCTTTCTGTAAATTTGCATCCTAATTTCTGGTTTGTTCTTGTCTGTTGTAGTTGTGGACGTATTTCACTTTTTCAAAATTGTACTTTGAGACACATTCATGATAAAAACAGGAAAGCTGTGGAGAAGTGGTTTGTCTGATTGTGGGTTTCTCTCCGGGGATCTGGCAACTCTGGCAGGGCGACGAGCTGACAGGTCTGGTTTAGAGTCCTAATATAGTTTCATGGCGTGGACGTACGACGTGGCCTGAGTGCAGTTTCTCTCATTATAAGTCAAACTTCCGCCAAAATTATTTTAAAAACCCTTTTTGGGGAAGGTTTCAAGAAGAGAAGTGCGTAATAGCCAAACTGGATTATTTTAATTTCTGTCTGTCAAATATTGGCGAATGTGACAGTTGACTCAGCATGTAATGTGTTGCAAACATTTACTGCTCAGCTATAAAAAGACCTCCATCATGCTGGTAACACAAACAAACACTGAGAGGTTCTTTTTCTCACTTTCAAACAGGTTATTTGCTGTCCTTTTCAGAAGATTCAGCTTAAACATCATGTAGGAAATAAACCACATCCTTTTCTTCCTGCTGATATGCTTTTTACATTTATAAAAGGAAGCATTGCCGTGGTTACCAACATTATCTGTATCTGATTTCACAGGAGAATTCAGTATCTTTATTTAAGATTTTGAGAGGTCACGATCTTTATTTTGCTATACATGTGTCCTACGTGCTTCACAGAGCTTATTCCAGCAGCATATGTGTTAGTGTACGTTCTGCTCTCCATACTGGTTGATGTAATCCAGTAGAAAAAAGGAGGGAAGTCCAGTAAACTCCAGTTCTGATATGTTGCTTAACGTTTCCTCAGAAAGTTTCCTTGTTGTTCATTCTGTGGAACGTTCCTGTTTCTGATTTTGTGCAGGAAAGTGTCGGCCAACACCTGTTCCTCATGGTGAGCGCGCTCACGCAGCAGATCGCCAAAGGTCCGGTGGACTGCGTTACAGAGAAAGCTCTGTACACGCTCAGCGAGGACTGGCTGCTGTGGCAGGCTCAGGACTTCAGCCCCCTGGTACACACACACACACACACACACACACACACACACCTGAAGGCTGATTTATACTTCCATAAGTACAGCGTAGGTTACCGTGTTAGGGTTATAGGGTTAGCAGTCCTGACCTCAACCTTGTTGAACACTTCTGGATCATCTCTGGTGTGCTGCTCCTGCTGGAGCGACCAACCAGTGCTGGTTGGAGAATGGGGCGTCATCCCACAGCAGCGTGTGACCAGTGTGAGAAGGAGGTGCTGTCTATGGTCCTTCCATGCGCTGCTGAGGCTCCTGTTTGTTCAATCAATGAATTTCAGTTGTTGAATTGTTGCCAAAAATGTGTGTCTAGTTTCCTCAGACTTCAGTCATCCAATAAACCAAACAAGAGTCAGCAGAGAGAGAGAAAAAAAAAAGCTGTTTAGCAGACAAGATTTGGCAAATCTTTCATGGGTACAATCCACATATTCTGTTGCTCATCCCACAAATACATGTTTCTTACAAATGTGGCACCATTTAAGATGGAAATAAACAGGCTTCCAACCATGTAAGATTTACTGCCATTGTTACAACAAAGAAATAATCTCCTAATAACAATATTACATATTTGCTTAATTTCTTTTAAATATTATTATATTATGACAAAAAGATTCATTTTCTCTTCTTTAGGCCATAAATTTTGGTATTTTTATCCATATTTTATCGTTATCTTTTGACCAAATAGCGTCATAGGCGTTTTGTTAATGCCTCAAGAAACTGTGTCAAAGATAAAGACAGAATTTTAAAAAAGCACCAATGTGTCTTTTTTTAAAGGCGTCTGTTTCCAGGAACTCAGTGAAAATAGTGAAACTGACTAAATGCAAGAGCATCAACACGGAAACGTGAAGGCTGTTTGTTTTTATCTATAAAGACACCTCTGGCAACAGGAAACAAACGCTGACAGCTGAGAGGCAAAAGACTGTAGCAGCCATCTACGGTCTAGATGTCAAAGATGTGTAGTAATAGAGGACGTATACCACAGCAGCCCTAACAAACAACACATTTGACCTTTGACAGCGTCTGCTCAGTGAAGTAGGTACGAAAAAACTATGACTGCACAAAAGCTAATTAAATCAACATGATTCTCAGATCAAACACACTTCCTCTGGATACACCCTGCCTCTGCAGCGGCATGCGTCTTAGTCCTCTGTTCATGTCTCACAGTCACTAACAAAGTATACCTGGAAAGAAATTGCATAAATAATGGTCTGTTAAAGACAAATAACTGGAACTAGTGCAGTAATGAAGAACCAATCAGAATGAAGCTAGAATTATTGTAGTATTTCTGCACATGCAGAATGTAGCGGTCCGCGTTGCAGCGTTGCAGTGTGTCTGAAGAAGCCTCTGTTTTTGAATCACTATGTTGTGAAGAGGATGTCAGGATAACAGATGAATACCAAATGGAGAACAGATATTTGAGTATCATGAATTCTCTGAGCTGGAAAACAAGGCATGAACAGAGACATGAAAATGAAACCGAAACTTGATTTTCAGTCTTCGGTGTCACAGGCTCCACTGAGAAAAGGGGAAAGTCACATAATCAGGAGATTAATCTGGAGGAGATTAGGCTCAGGCAAATTTCATTAAATCTCACATGTAGTCCTCATGCAGCACTGTACTTGAATTTTTGGCTGTTAAAAGTTTACTTTGATTGTTTTCCTGCTCATTCAAAAAACAGCCATTAAAGTTGAAGAAAATTTTAAAGGAAACATACTATGAAAAGAAGAGCAAATCTTTGCTTCAGAATGTTTACTTGAGAGCCAAATAATAAAATCCAAAATAACAACACCCCGTCTCTTTGTTTGAGGTCGATTACGTCTGCAAAAAGTCATCTTGTTGAGATTTGAAGGGTTCTGTGACATCACATATCCAGATCGCCATAAGATTATTGTTACATCTGCACTTCATGCTTCATGTGATGTACCTCTGTAGTGGTCAACACAAAACTGTACGACCGATTTATAAAGAAGGCCACTGCACAGGAGAGAGAGGTGGAGTCAGGTGGAGTGGATGACTCCGCCCCCTGAAACGGGCTGCTGTGACCAGAGCGACAAAGACGAAGTCGAAAAAGGTGTTTCTTGACTACATCAGTGAAATATTTCATTTCAACCTCAACAAATTAATTCAGCTTTTGAAAGAAAGGTTATAAAATGTCTCCTTTAAGAGTTCAAATCAAGTTGTTTTGTTTTTTTTAAATTAGCACTTTTTAAAGACATGTTCTGTCTACAGTTGCTGAGATTTTGCACAAATTGTAAATGTGGAGACTTGCAGTAGTAATATATTGTTTGGAGTGACTCCTCTTCCTGTGCATTTCCATGTCTCTGCTGTTTACAGCCTGAAGCCACAGCAAAGCACTCAGAGACATGTTCATCTAATCTACAAACCGCTATCTCACTTAGCACCGGCTATCACTCAGCAGTACTGTGTGCATTAGCCTCAAAAGAGTGTTGGTGGATAAGATGATCAATACAAGCTTTTATTTACCACACTTCTTTGAAAAAGTCTCTGCTGCTGCATTAAACCTTCCGATGATACACGACAGAGAAATCAGTCAGTCTCATCAAATGTAAATGTAGGAAGCGTGTTTGTGTTTGGTGCCTTGATGTTTCTGATGTAGTTTCTGTTTGCATAATGTGAAAAGTCCAGTTAGTTTTATGGCTTTTTAGTGGTTTTTAGATAGTTATGAGTGTGTCATACTTGTCATGCGGCAGAAGGAAGAGGACTCAAATGCAGGGGCAAACTCAATAATCCTTTTTAATGAAGTCCAAACACAGCAAATATCCAAACTGCTGTATCCAAAACAGAGGCAGGTCCAAAAACACAAGCTGGGGGTCAAGGATCACTGGAAGACAAAAAGGCTAGAACGTTAGGTACAAGAGACAAAGACAAACTGGCAAAGGGAAGCTGGATGTGGTGAGGCAATAAATAGACAGAGACAACGAGGAACAGGTGGACAACATTAGAGTGTGGCAGAGGTTGATTGGAGGAGAGAATCTCCAGGAGTGGAGCTGTCAGAGCTGCACATGACAGAAAGTTGCAGAAACGTATTGCTAAACATCAGACTCTGATAAGCTAATCATCCCCCAGATGTGCAGACCGCTAGAAAAGCAGATGTTTTCTGGTCAGAGGTGTTCAGATATGGGTTCACACAATGCAGAGAGCAAAAAACACAAGTAGTGCTCTTAGAGAAGTAATTTATGCACTTTAATCTGGAAAGATCATAGGAAAATTTCTGAACAGTTTATACTTCAGTGTCGGTTTCCAGGTGCCCCAACGGTTTATGTCACAGAAAATATACATAAAAACAAGTTAAAAATTCTGAAAAAAGGCAAAAAAGTAACTATGTACCGTGCAACCACAATCTTTCTTCTGTGTTTGTCTTCTAGTTATAAATGGAGTAGATGAATGATTTTGTTGAACAGTCTCATTGAAAATTTACTTTAAAGCAATTTGAAGTAAAAATAAATTGTAAAGGAAACTCTTTTTGAAGATTTTCATGTAATATTCCCATAAGAGGATATTTATGTCATTGTTGACATTTAGAAAATTGCTCATCTCAATAAGATTATATATTAAGAATATGAAAAATTATAAAAAACAAAACCTTCAACTGTCATCTCCTGATCAAAAGGATGTTAATTTCTTTGTCTCCTGTGAGATGGCAACCTAAAAAAAGAGCATTTCCTCCTCCACACATGGTTATGTTGCTAATCCAATTATAGAGAAATACGATGTATATTAACTCCCACAAAAGGAAAAAAGTCACTGCCTGGATTTAATGTGTGATGAGAACTTAATATTTTGGATTTAAACAGCTCTGTGGCCTTAAAAAAGACATAGAATCAAAATTTGTTTTTATCTTGTCTTTGTTGAATAACAATAGTCTACCCATCCTAGACATCCTGAATATCTCAATTTCATTGAAATTCCTCTCTTAGAAATGTTCTGAATAAATGTTCTGAAAATTGGATACAAATTACGTAAAATGTATCTCACTGAACCACTCCCCGTCTCCATTCCCTCCCCGACAAAATAATTTGCATACATACAACATCTGTAAGATTTGTATGACAACTTCTTTTCTTAAGACTCTATTAACTTCTAGACTTTTAATACAAGACATTAACATCATCAGCATTGAGTGAGCCTCCTCTGTCTGTTTTGATGCTCGTATTATTATTTTAGGTCTCGTTGAATTGCTTTCATTCTGCTTGATAGGCTACTGTTGACCCAAGACACAAACCTTGAGCTTCGGACATTATGCATTAGAGTAGAATTTGTATTTATTCTCGTTTTAATGAGTTGCAACAGAATTAGGCTAATGTCCAAATGAGTAGCCCTGTGCATGACTTTGTTTGGACACTTTGGAAGAAATGGTTAAGTTTGGGAAATAAACAAAAAAAAAAAACAACAACATGAACTTAGCATTTTGAAATGTTTAAATCCAGCCTTTGTTGGATTGGTTCTTCTTCATTCTCTTCTTCCAATTCCGATTTGGGTTAAAACATGTTCGGCTTAATCTTTGCTAGAGTTTGAATTCTCTGTCCAAGCCTGAGCCTGTCAAACACCTGCTAATCCAAAAAGCACATGTTCTTTTGTGAGGTTGTGTATGCCAACCTTTGGTTTTCACATAAATGTGTGTGGAGGAAAAATTTACATATACACATTTTTAACACATATACATACACACACACACACACACACACACACACACACGGTAGGCTG
>JBAMYA010000016.1:1132204-1161794 GCA_037176975.1 Arrhamphus sclerolepis
GTGTTGCCATGTGCTCGGGGGTCAAGCTCTGGGTTTCTAAAGCGCCTAGAGATGACTTGTTGTAAATAGGCGCTATACATAAATTGAATTGAATTGAATAAAAGTGATAAGATACATTGTCAAAAAGGCTTATAAGCCTTTCGAAGAGGGAACATGTATAATAAAAACAAGATTGGTCCCAACACTGAGCCCTGAGGAACACCACAAGAAAGCGTTTCTGAATCTGACTGATAATCGTTAGCCAAGACACTGAACGATCTGCCATCAAAATAAGAGCTAAACCACTCTAGCAGCATCACACAGCAGCATCGCATTGATGCTTCATGGCGGAGGCGTCAAATGCTTCATGGTGATTGTGCCACCATGCCACCATGACCCCCCCCCATGTACATGTGAACGTACAGTAAGGGAGTCAAACCTACCTGAGCTTCTCGACTTGCAGCTCCCTCGATCTGAGGCTGAAGTGACTGGATGCCTTAAAGAAAGAACACTGCAACTGAATTTGGGTTACAAAAACAAACAAAACACTTAATTTGCCTTTTTGTATTACCTTTCCCATTCTGCCCGTGTGGCTCAACTGGTTTGGCAACTGGATCTCTCACACCAGTGCTGAGAGGACACGCAGGTTGGATCTGAAGGATGTAGCAGTCTGCCGCAGCCAGGGGGCGCCACGCCACATGGAGCATGCTGACGGTGGATTTGATGAGCAGCACTGCCTCAGGGGCAGCAGGAAGCTCTGACAGCAGAGGGAGGAGTGTTCATGTTACGTGTTCTTTTTTATTTTTGAAGCACCGCTCCAGGAGTTATCACCTGTTTCTAGGTACCACAGGTCCTTGCAGCAGACCTGGTAGTTCCAGCTCTTGCAGTATCCGTCTCGACCGCTCCAAATATAAAGCCTGGAGCCAACGGCGACGCTGCAGTGGCCGGCCCGGGCTCGGGGCAGGCAAGCATATGGGTCATCAATCTGTGGCCCCTGGCTGTGCAGCTGGGAGCTGAGGTCGTCCTGCTGCTCTGGAACCAGGTTCTGCCAGCACATGGTGTCTGCAGCAGATCAGAAAAAAAGTGTATGAATACAGCTGAAAAACACCAGGAACTTTCAAAGCTGGAAGCTTTCCATGGCATTTAATCAGAAATATACATACAGTTTAGAAAACATTTTTCTCCATGTCTGACAGTAGCGTTTAGGAAACCTTGTCTGTTTTAGAACAGCTAATTCCTGTTTTTCCTCAGCTGACTGTGACCTGAACCAGCTTGGAGAATTCCACACGATGATGTTTTGGCATTAAAAGTTTCTGTTAAACTGACTGACAGAATTTGAGTGAACTGGAGTCACAGCTGTGGATGCATCTGAAAGCATACCTCCACACACAAGGGCTTCGCTGTGTGACTTCATGTCAAATAAATCTACC
The DNA here is from genome assembly GCA_037176975.1 of Arrhamphus sclerolepis. NCBI lineage: Eukaryota > Metazoa > Chordata > Actinopteri > Beloniformes > Hemiramphidae > Arrhamphus > Arrhamphus sclerolepis. The sequence continues at coordinate 1,133,614 of JBAMYA010000016.1, forward strand.
AAGACAGCAGGAACAGAACTGTGGACCTCACAATTTTGCCTCATCACTGAGGAAAGTTCACAGTTGCCTGACAGACACAAACTCATCTGTACAAACAATAACCACTAATAGATAAACTATAACCACCACAGCTATCATATGAATAAGATGCGCCGGTTTTCTCAGAAGGAATGGACCGAACTTTCAGCCAAATTCCTTCTCAACAAGGGTGTGGAAACTTCTGACTTTAAGAAAGTCATCTAAAGGACAATATTTTCTCTCTTTAAAAAAAAAAAAAGAAGTCAAAAATCCTAACGAACCTACAGCTGGAAAACAAACCTCAAGTTTACTGTCAGACATGGAGGAAAAGAACAATTTTTTAAAGGGTTTATCGATATTAGCCAGTTCTATTTTATGTTACAAGAACGAAGATTCGTTTGAGTTATAATGCTGACTGAGGAACGCTTACTTATTCAACCAAACCATTTCTATCCATTTGTCCAGGATCACACTCATCCAACATACTACTCACTATATATGCATGACATTTCCTTCACTTTTAAAGGGGAGTTTTTCCTTGCCACTGTTTCTTTGCTTAGCCTTTGCTCAGGATCAGGCTCTGAGTCTAGAGATCTGCAGACATCTGTAAGCTGCTCCACCAAAGCTGTTCCAGTGCTCGTTTGGAGCTGGTGCCAGTTAGCACCAGATTTTTGCTTTTCGATCACAATCAAAGATCTGACTCTGAGCCAGGAATATGGGTGCTGCGCTGAACCAAAAACCTTACTGGGCTTCATGCAGGAAACAATTACATCTGTGGTGAGGAGTGGGATTACTTTACAAACCAAAACACACATCACCACTGCTCATCATGTATGTGTGGAGCCATTAAAGAATAAAGTAATAACAATGAACTCAAAAGAATAACGTGCTTGGAAATTTAACAGCAGCTGTGTAGAGATCGTCTTCCCGAACTACGTTCCAGCAGCAGCATTAAATCATCTTTTATTATTTTAAAACCAGCAGTCAGCGTTTGTGAACATTCACAACATGCAGGTGATTCACAGCAGTTTCCAACTAAGTTTAAATCTTCATTAACAGACATTGTTGGTGTTTCAGTATCACCGCTGGTGTTTATGGAGCCATCCATATCAGGATAAATCACCTTTTTATTGCCGTTTGTTGCCATTTGGAAGCGCTGGGTTACTGAACGCTCTCAGAGGCTGGAGGGAGCGTCTCTCGCAGACTGAATAAAAACTGTTTGCATTTTAATTCATACACATTGCTGGATGTTTGGCAGCTCAAAGAAACCCCTCAGCATGGGCCTCTGACAGTCTGTGTTTATGAACATTAATGTTTTTCATGTTTTACTATCACCATCTGGCATTTATGGATGACACTCAAAGCATCAGCTATAAATCCTGTCAGTAGCAGTGTTGGTCAACATGTGGACATGCTGGTCACAGCTGTGAGCGTTCACAAACAGCAACATTTACAAGGGCCGACTGACAATACTGAGAGTTCAGTGAAGGAGGTTCAGCATTGGATGCGACATGATGATGTCATGGCGTGGATCTGTGTGTGCTTCTGATGAGCAAACCAATCTGAAAAGGCTCTAAAGTGGAACCAGATCTGAACTGGCTCTGGCATCAGCCCAGAACCAGCACCAGTTTCCAATTGGTCAAAAAGGGGCCCTTGAGACATCTGTCATGTAATATATTAATGTGATATAAGCTATATGAATAAAGTTGAATTTAAATGATTATTCCACAGAGCACTGCCATGAACAACAGCTGATGCTCTTGGATACATTTCACCCGAGCTGTGCAAGAAGAAGGTTCCTCTCAAATACGGTGTAAGATTTTTGTTAAAAAAAAAAACTAAGATGAAGAAAAGTTTAACCAGTGCACAAAAGAAGAAACTCCAAAATATTTGTATACATGTTTTTATATAGTAAATTACCATAGAATTCCAATAAATCTAGAAAAATACCACTGATTGTTACACATTTCCATTAATTTCCATTGAAAGTTTACAAATTGGAATTTATCCAGGATTCCTTAAATTTGTGGAAAATTTCTAGAAATGTATTAAAAATTTCTGCCAATTCTATCTATCAAAGAGACATTTAACTTTCTCCAAGAGAAGAACTTACCTAAACTGAGAACACTTAAGGAGTTTGTGCAGATCCAGTCGAGTCCGCTCTGTTTCTGTGACTCTGGAACGGGAATCCAGCCACCGAAAACGTACATCCTGCAGACAGACGGACAAACTGAAGCCTCTCAAAACTAACTTAGTCGTTCATATTGATACACAACCATGATGAATTACAGCCACATACTTATTTCCAATGACATTAGCAGAGTGAAGACTTCTGGGAAGTGGAGTGGGACCTCTCATTTCAGGCTTGGACCAAACCATCGAATCTGATGGGCAGAGGTGGTAAAAGAGGAGAAAGCTTGCAGTCAGCAGCAGAGCAACCAATTAACCACTTTAACTGAGCATCTAAAAAAGCAAATGGGTTTAGATTTTTTTTTCTTGAAGCCTGTAGTTAAACAAAAGAAACTCTTAAAGAAAATAAAAATTGTCCTACCAAGGTCAAGCTGCCAGACGTCATTTAACCGGCGCCCTTGCATCCCTCCAAAGATGTAAAGTTTCGGAGAACCGAGGCTACTGCAAGCAACCGCGGTGTGAGACTCCCGTGCACAGGGACCACCACCCTTCATCTCAGGGATGCTCCATCCTCTCACTCCTGACACCGCCTGCAGCTCCAGCTCATAGAAGTCATCCAGGTACCTAAAAAAGGAAAACATCACATGCAGTAAAAAAAAGACATCACAAAGAGAATAAAGTCCAACAGTACTTGTACTGTACCTTGGTACATTGCCGTTGGGGTCCTCGCTATCATTGGCCAGCCCTCCAAACAGGTAGCACTTATTACCCACAAGAGTGAAGCTGTGTCCAATCCGAGGGCACGGAGGCAAGCCGTTTCTGGGTGCTCTGGGCTTCAGCTTTTTCCACAGCCAGCGACTGGCCTGAGGGACAAAAAGCACTCTTGAACAAGTGTTTGGCGTAGCAGCACGAGTGTCAAGACTCCCAAATGAGAACTCACTGTACCTGAAGTTCATACAAGCTGTTGGTGTATTTGCCGTACTCAATCATGCCGCCAAAGACGAGTATTCGGGTGCCTTCGCAGACGAATCCATGGGCTGCGCAACCGGGTGGGATGTCACCCCTCACCGCTGGCAGAAACCACTGCTTTGAAACTGGAACAACAGGGAGATGTCACACAGACAGCTCCAGTGCATTCACACGACAAACGCTGTCAAGGATGGAGTGGACTAAAAGACGTGCATTTATTGTTAAGTGTTTTGTCTGACTCATCTGATCACATGACTCACGCAAACAAACTTGTTGCTAATCAAATATAAAATAAGTTCTTGTTAACACACTAGCCAGTTTATCCATTAACCTGCATTTGTAAAAAGCACAGAGAACCACATTTTTAGTGTATGCTTTTTTTTTTCTAACCCAAACATGTCACCGATATGTTGCCACTTAACCAGTTATTGTTAAGAATACCATAGTTTTTGATTACCACAGAATACCATAGTTTTTGATTACCACAGAATATCATAGTTTTTGATTACCACAGAATACCATAGTTTTGATTACCACAGAATACCATAGATTTTTCTAGTTTCCTGCTACCAAAATGAGGTAATATTTTTCATGAAATGATAAAATATCCACTTTTAATATTTGATATGTTTTTTGGGGAATAAACGTAAGGGGTTTGTGATTTAGAAATCATTCTGTTCCATTTTCTTTTCACATTTTTCACACTGTCCTAACTTTTTCTGAACTACTGTTTTAATACGAACAAATCTGAGCAGTTGAAATAAATGCTCTCTGAGTCAGTATCAACATGATTACAAGTAGGGATGAGTGGATCAACATTAAAATACTGATATCTGCATCCTATTGGTTCAGTCTTTATGATCAATACTGATGTATGGAAAACAATATCAGGTAATGCTTTACCATATAAATTCAATAATTTATATTTCTTAGTATTTTTGCTGTTTCTTTTATTTTTCATTTGTATAGGAACGTTGTTTCAAACAACGGCTGAAATGCGGCACACAGAAGACGTCATCAGCGTCAGAATATAAATGTTGCATCATGTGGAGTGATTTTAATATGATAAATGATTCAAAATGTAGCATTTTGACACAAGTCGGACAATGTAGCAACACCACTAATCTCAATAAATGTTTAAACAATTAAAAACTTGATGCCTTAAAGAGTATGATGAGTTGAGAGAAAAACAATGAGAAGTGGATGAATTCGATGCTCGATTTCATTGAGGCAAAGTTTTATAGTGGAGTCATTTCAGGAATTACCCAGGTAACTGGTGAACACAGAGATCTTCTTCTCATTTCAGGTGTTTCCTGTAGGGGTCGCTACAGCAAATCATCTACCTCCATGCCCTATCCTCTGCATCTCTACTCTCACACCAACTAACTTCACACACACTGTCACTACATCTCTGCCTGTTGTCTTTTCCTCAGCAGTCTCCAAACAATACAACACCCCAGGTCTCACCACCATCTTGTTACCATTTACTGTTTTTCTTGCTGATAACAGAATTGTCAAGCAAGTAAAATGTAAGCAGGATATTTACTGTATGAAAGCATAAAGATTGCATGGGCGTAGATTAGAGGTGGGCAATATGACGTCAAATCAATATCACGATTAATTGAATAATAATAATAATATAATCAACTATTAAAACCAAGATATTTTCTTTTTTTTAAGAGAAAAAAAAGACTTTCAAATCATTTAAACATAAGTGAAAGGAAGAACACATATCTAGGTACAGTCATTAAATGAATATTTTGAAAAATAATAATTGACACAAGCAAGATTTCATCGATTATTGGTTCTGAATGTCAGTTTCGATTAATTGCACAGTTTCTCTATTTCTCTGTATTTCACTCATTCATTCAGGAGCAGGTGAAGCGTTTTTCTTTCTTTGGCATAAGGTCTAATTGGTAAACAAATATGGGTATTAATACTTAACTATTACACCCCTCCTCCCCAATCAAGATCTAATACTCAAACATCTTCTCAGGCCTTCACAGACACTACAAACAAGCCACGCAGAATGTGTCTTAGGTTTAGAGGCTTTGCTTTGTATATCTGTCTTCCTATTTGCAACACAAAGCACCAACACGTTCATTTGCATACACCACACAAACACTACATGAATCGCAATGCTGCACACACCACACCCATCACTGGCTCATGTCTTTATCTGCCCTGTCCTCTTCATTCTTCATCGTCCGCGATTTTATTCCTCTCTGACTGAATCAGGATTTCAGGGGTTTAAAACAACATGTCAGATCAAACCATCAAAGAGAACCGGTGAAGGACACATTCACTCACATAAAGCACAAGACTGACATCTGCTGAAAGATCAAAATGCATATATAGCTGACTTTTAAAAAGTTTAAAAAACACAGATGTTGCTTCAAAAAGTGTTTAACAGAGGGGCAAAGAATTAGTCAATTGCCCACCAACAGTTACAAGGTTTTTTTTTAATTTGAGTAATAAACTGTTTTATCTGTTTTTGTTAAAAATAAAATAAAATAGAAGTTTGTTTTTTTTCCCCCATAGGGCTTTGTGTGTACTTTTGATGGAACTTCAAGATTAAATCTGACAAGCAACTTGTGTTCTTGTGTACACAGCAAGACTTTTAAAAGTATCTGTGTAGATACTAGCCCTAATATTACTTGTAATTCTTTAGAAATTGGTTTTGATCAGTCATCACTGCAGCCTTTACAGGACAAGAAAAAAAAAAAAAAAAAAGATTTGATCGCATCACTCTGGTTCTGGATTCCTGTCCATTTCAGGATCGAGTTCAAAATGTTATTACTGGTTTTTAGGTGTGTGGTAAGACCTAACACTCTAGCAAGAGCTCTGAGTTCTACCAACCCGCAGCTGGGATGTTCCCAGGACGAGACTAAAAAGCAGAAGGAACACGTTTGAGCATTTTAAAGTTCTCTTGAAAGCATTTGTTTTTCTTTGGCTCTTAATCCTGGGTAAGAAAACTGTCAGGGTTTTAATCATACCCTTTTTTTGTTTTTTGATTGATGTTATTTTAGTCTTTTACTGCATCAGGTTTAATGTACTATACAAGACCAAGAATTTGTCTCTGCTGTGAAATTTTGTCGCGAGATTTGAAACTATCTAGACATTGTAGAGCCCAGTGTTCTTAAACTGAAGCTGACTCATAAACACCCAAATCATATTAATGGAAGTATTAGTCTATCCTGGTTTTCAATTACGACAAAGCATATATGTGTTGATCTGTTTGTATCTTCGTAGAAATTCATATTTTTAGTTAACCGCCTCTTTCCATTTTCACTTAAATGACACTTTAACAAAACATCTGTTAGTTTTTATAATGATATAGTTGAATTAACCAGCTTAAGTTAGATGATAGCCTCCTATTTAAAAAAACACCTACATGCCTGCGTTATGACTGCAGTAACTATTATGTAAATATAATATTTTCCAAATAAAGTACTAAAGCTTCGTGGTTACTTTCATTGCTAAAAACATTAGCTGCTAACTAGCAGTTAGCAGCTAACGGTTGCTCACCGGTGTTATAAACGTGGAGGTCCTCCGCTATTCCCTCGTTTCCACCTCCGAAAACTACAATCAGTTCCCGGATTGCAGCAGCTCGGTGTCCGTGTCTGGACCTTGGCACCACTCCGGTAACGCAGTGAACTTTCCTCCATCGAGGCTCCTCCACAGCTCCGCTCATTTTTGTTGCTACAGAGCCCAACTTTGGCGCTGCTGACGTTTCAAACATGTGGGCGGGGCCAAAAAAAAACAGGCGGTGATAGTAGAGATGTCTGACTCTGCTTTTTCCCTTCTTTTTCTTGTATGGGACAATTATATTAACCTGTTTAATCCCATCTTCCTCTGTAAAATAAGTGCATGCGTTTTAGTCCTTTGATATATTTTTCCATTTCATGTTGATTATGTTAGTGAAAATGTAGGTTTTAAACTCGGCAACAATTGTTGCTGCTGAAAAACCACACAGTCCAAACTCAGACGAATTCTTCACTTTGACCTATTTATACCTATAAAGAAATAAAAATATCACTGAAATCACAATAAAAAATCAAATGCATTTTCAACTCTAGAAATGAATGTGATGTTCACACCTCACTTTGGGGTTCAGAAAAACCAAACATTCTGATAGTTTTAAACTGTTGAAAACAGAATAAACAGCCAAAACCTTTGACACCATGACTATCTGTTATAGGCTATTTGCTTTACTCTTCTTGTGATCAAAAGATGTAAGCATATAATTCTAATGTAATTCTAATTATAAATCAGCAATAGACACTTAATAAACATATGTACAAAATATTTCAGTTACTCAAGGTATTGTACTTATTGTCTTTGTTAGTCTGAGGCACACATCTCCTTCCAGGGGTGCAGCTGGGAAGCAAAGAGGCCTGGTCATGTGAACATGCACACCAGTTACATGACATTGATCAAATTTATAGGAGACAACCTGTTGTTTTATTTAAAATAAAACAATTTTGCTGCCTACAGCATTATTAGCAACTCTTTTAGAGCTTCCAGAAAAACAAATTAGTTTTGTCAGGTAAGTAGATAGATACGACAACAGCATGCAAAGACTGAAGGATTTGATGATTGTGCTTGCCATGGGCTTAGGAACAATCATTTGGATGGATGGAAACTACAAAGTAATGACTGGCAAAGATGGATCCTTTTCAACATAGAATAGGCCTGTTTAAATTAAACCACAGATTTTTCCTGGTACCAAAAAAATTCCATAATTTTCACATTATTGTTAAAGAAATGTTGTAATGAATGTACGAACCTTTAATATACTTAGTTCTATAAATGGTTTTTAAAGGGTCCGATTGTTTTTGGAGTTTTGTGTTATTCTTTTTATCTTTGAAAAGCCCTTTTGAACCCTTTATGCAGCACATTAGCAGCACTATATGCCCACTACGTTGCATTGCATTGTCCCTGATAAATCTGTAAAATATATTTGGACTCCATGCTCATTTTCCGAGTTGTTTTCAAACACCGAAGGACCTAAGCTTCCTTAAGACGTAAAGTGTGTTCTGTTCCTTCTATAAACAGCACCAATGTTCCAATGCTGTCCACTGTGATGCTTATTAATTTCACTTCAGATTCATTAATAAAATCAGTCCAGTCATCCTCATTTCAAGTGTTGCTACAAAAATAACGTCCATCTATCCATCTATCTATATCTATATCGATATAAACAAATATAAGTAGTTCATAGACAATCTTTGGAGGTCTCTCTCCAGTTGTCTGCTGTTTTGGACTTTCCACTGATATTTATTTAAAGAAGGATAACATCTTCAACAAAGTCATTTAAGGTAAAAATCAATGAAAGATACAACTTAGTGTTGAGAACAGGCTTAAAATATATGTAAAACGTAGTCATGTTGATTCAAATACTTAAATCACTAAATAGCCTACTTTATAATAGCTATACAGTCATAAGAAAGTCATCCTTAACATGCTGCATTTTATCAAAATGAAATTAAAGATTGGGCAACACTTTTAAGTTACCGGAAGACCTGAACTTGACCTAGTGTGTGCGTGTGTGCTTGTGTGTGTGTGTGTGTGGAAACAGGAACCCCTCCCGGTGAGCAGGAACAAGATGACGTCAGTTGTCAGTTGGTTCAGAGCTGTGTGTGTGTGTGTGTGTGTGTGTAGCAAGAACTACAATATTTTAGGTTTGTGTTCGCGTATGTGCGCGTGTGTGAAGGAAAGAGGAGGGGGTTCAAAATATGGCTGTGTGTTGAGTTAAGGTGTGTGTGCAGCGCATGTCCTGGTCCCCTGGCCTGCGTGTGAGTGTGAGACAGTGGTTGAAGGGGTGTGTTTATGGGAAATAGAGATTTTTGCGCGCGTGCGTGCGTCTGCGTGTGTTTACACAGACGGGAATACTGCGCCAGAGGAAGTGCGCCCGCTCTCCGTCTGCGCGTCCCGATTTCCTGCTCTGAGGCAGGAGAGAGCGGAGCTTCGGATCCGCTTTCAGACAGCGGGACGGCAGCAGCGGCGGCAGCAGCAGCATGGAGCCCCGACACAGCACGCACACACCGCTTTAAGAAACAAAAGCTCACATCAGGCGAGGCTAGACGGACAGAGGAGCAGCGGCCGTCCACGTCTGGGTAGGTGCTATGTTTCCTCATGTCTCCAACTTTCTCTACTTAGTCTACGCGAGTCTGCGCACTTGTGCGTAATTGAGAAAGCGGACTTGTGATCAACTAACTGTGAATTTACTGAAACTCCACGTTGTCAGCTAGATAAGTCCATAAAAGCCACGCGCGAATCGTTAAAACTGTGCGTAAAATGAGTAAAAGCTGTGCGTAAAGGGGGACAAACAGTGGAACAAAACGGCCCTCCGCCTTTGAAGGTTAGGCATGGTTGAGAATTAATTAAAAGGAGTTTAGTGTTCCAACCAAAATAAGAAAAATGCCGTGGCTCCTTTAAAAATGTTGTAGTAGACTTTCTGGTTTGTCTGGACCTCTCAGACTAATTGCCATGCGCTTCCGGATTGAAGCTGGCAGCAGACAACATCTCGAAAATGAGTCACTGGTGCAAAAACAAAGAACCGTTTGAGTTCCAGCAGGACCCTGCTCCCTCTCCACGCACACAGACATATTTCTTAATATAAGAGGCAGCCAGCCCAGAGGAAATGGATGGAGAGTCATGTATGGATTTGGGTTTTGGGGGTTTGTTTTGGCTGCCTGGTTGATATTGCAGTGTAAGGGAGCATGAAGTCAGAAAGAGCTCAAAGTGACAGTAAACATAGATCTTTACACAGAGGACCAGTGCAACAGGCTGCTTTTATTCTGAAATTCCATGAGCTAACAGTTCCTGGTACTTTGTTTGTCCTCCAGACTTGTTAAGAGTGAAACCTCATAGATCAAACATGAGTGTAGGGTTCATGAAGAACAACTCCTACATCTGTCAGGTTTTAACAAGAGCAGACTTGATACGAATGAACACACATGCAGAATGTGTGTGTGTGTGTGCTTTCCCGGTGCTTCCCACTGGGCAGGAAGTCCTGGAGAGCCTGTCACCGGGAATGACGCCCCTGAAGCTGAATGACAGGAAGTCCTCCTTTAGACAGCCAGACATCACTACAGTTCCTCCATCACCTTACACACACACACACACACAAACACACATACACACACCCATGCAGGAAATAGGAAGCGAGAACACGGCTGGTTGTGTACTTGCTCACCATGATGGGTCATTGTTCGCACTTTCCCCTATTGGTTTCCTTTTAGAAAGACACACAAAGATATCCGCTTACTGTATTTCTGTAACCAGTTAACACTCTGACTCAGGTGATGGTGCAGGTGGAGTCGCCAGCAGAGTGGCAGAGGTAGTTTACACTTTTCTAGTGTAATATCGAACGTACAGTGTGATACTGCAGCAACTGTAAGATTAACTGACATAGTACAAAGGAACAGACAGGCAGACAATCACAGACAGTCAGTGGTTTCCTGCTAAACATGCTGGTTAAGACCATGTTTGTCTTGGCGGAGGGGTCACTCTGGTTTATCCCCGTGGAAACATCTGAAAACCATCTGAACTCTCTGCTACAGACGCTGGACGAGACTCAGTGCTCACATAAGAGTGAAGAAACAACCACAAATGTTATGCATCTTGATACAGAATGGATTATGGGTCAAGTGCAACATCTCTTTTAGGAAATGATCGTATCATCCGCTCACAGCTTGTGAGCAGCAAAACCACATGCCGCAGACACTTGGTCTGCATGTAGAGGCATGACAGCTACAACTGAAAGCATTTCATGTAAATATAAACATTTGAAATACAAGGCAAATGCTTTTGAAGACGAACCAAGCAAAGTGGAGTGAAGCCTATTACTGTTGGAGTAGATTTTAAAGGAGGCATGTTGTGAAAAAGATCGATTTTAGGTCTTTGAAGCACCTCTCAAGTCAAAATCTCAGGGGGCAATCTAAAACGTCTTATCCAGGGGGCTGTTCTGATTTGGAGTCCTGTGACGTCACAGGACTCCAAAAATCTGAACATCTCACTGGATTATTCAGCAATGCAAAATCTATCTACACCAAAACTTTCATTCGGTTGCATTTATTGAACCCTGGAAGTGGACAGAGCAAAGTTATAACATGTTTTCAAAAGACAAACACATTGCAGAAGTGGAGTGACTCCACCCCCTGAAGGCAGCTGCTTTGAAAAGAGGTGTAAAGACGGAAGAAAAGGTGTCGTACTGCATCTCTTAGGTATGTTGACCAAAACATGTCGACATTTCATCTAGACCACAGAAAATATTTCTCATTTAAAGCTAAACAAAGGAGTTTTTTGTATGTTGAAACATACGTTTCAATTTCATTTGAAGGAATATTTGACTATTTTTAGGAAGCGTTGTCAAGTTATCACACTTCTGTATAGGACACTGACAAAAACTACCCAACGTAACTTCAAACTCCTGTCCTAGACATCTCTGGCGACAGCTGCGCATCACTTAATGGCAGCATGTTAAGCACAAACAACAATGACATTAGCTCACAAAGCTGCAATGGACATCAGGGTAGAGGCCAGTCAGAGACCCAGCAGGCAGAAGTACAAGGTTGTAACAGTGCCCTGACCTTCACACCTACAGGGGGAGCTTCTGAGCTGGGAATGGCCAAAGCCCCTGTGAGTTACTTTAAAGGCGTACCAGTTGATATTTTTTTCTAACAGTAATAGATCAGTTCACAAGTCACAGCGACTTGCAAACCAACCGAGTGCCCGTCAGAGGTTTTTCTTTTTGTAAAGTAACAGTTTTCCTCCTTGTCTGCAGATTGCCTGTATCTGCGCCGTTATGGAGAGCTCCATAACCCTCTGGCAATTCCTGCTGCAGCTGCTGCTCGACCAAAGCCACAAACACCTCATCTGCTGGACATCCAACGACGGCGAGTTCAAACTGCTCAAGTCAGAGGAGGTGGCCAAGCTGTGGGGGCTGCGAAAGAACAAGACCAACATGAACTATGACAAGCTGAGCAGAGCACTGCGATACTACTACGACAAAGTATGCATTCACGTAAAAGAGAACACAGCACAGATGTTTTAAATGGATTTAAAATGAGAGATCTCTTCTTGTTGCTTCTGCAGAACATCATCAAGAAGGTGATTGGCCAAAAGTTTGTCTACAAGTTCGTGTCGTTCCCAGAGATTCTGAAGATGGACCCCGCAGCGGTGGAGTCAGGTCGCAGCAGCGAGGAGAGCGGCGGGGCCACATCAGAACCTGAAGTGGAAGACGAGGATGGTCGTGACAGGAACCAGTACCTCCACTCAGGCCTGTACTCCTCTTTCACCATTGGCTCCCTGCAGCACCGTTCAGAGCAGCACCGACCAATCAAAACAGAGCCCAGAAACGATCGCCATGACGACAGCTCTTCCGTCATCCGATTTGTGGCCAATTGCGGCCGCTCTTCCCTCTCCTCCACCCCGCCCCCTTCCTCGACTGAGAGCTCAGGTTCCTCCAGGCCATCTCCTCGGCTAGCCTGCTCCTCCTCCTCACCGCCACCACAAAGCCCCGCCCACGCACGTGAGAGGGGGCAGAGCCAGAGCGCAGATACTGATGAGTCAGAAGCTGAGGCTCAACCTCTGAATCTGTCGTCCAGTCACAGGGGGAGGGAGAGGTTACAGTTCACGACAACGCCAGAGAGGAGGGGGTTAGCCAATGGCACGCCTTTGAAAGGTAGAAAACCAAAAGGCTTGGAAATCTCCGCCTCCTCTCTCCTCCTGACAGGAAGTGACCTCGTCTCCATTGCCCTCAACAGCCCGGCGCTGCCCTCTGGGTCCCTGACCTCGGCCTTTCTAACCGCACAGGTACATCCTAACACGTCATTCCCATGCTGACGCCACGGCGTGTTCACAAGCGCCCCTAAAAATGTGCTGGGTAAATGGCAAGGAGCAAAAAGGGAAGGAGAGATTTCTGATGCAGAAAGTCAGACAGGGAGGGGATGAAGAGAGGTGAGTGGAAAGAAAGGAGGAGGGGAAGGAGGTTTCTAAGTGAAGCCATATGTTCCTGACGCTCCTGATTCACTGGCAGCAACTCTCTGACCAAAACAGGATAGTCTGACTACATGCAGGCATTCAGCTGACGCTCTTATCCAGACTGAGTAATCATACACTGCTGTGTGTAAATCACAGACGGAAACTGGAAGACATGTAGGCTAAACCCTTCACTCATTCTCAAGATACTCATGTGAACACTTATTGGTTTTAGTTATTTATAGTCCTTTTTTTCAACCCAAGGAACTTAGTCATTGTACTGTCCTCATCACTGTGGTTCCTTGTTGTGTGTGTGTGTGTGTGTGTTTTACCAGAATCAGATCATCTTATGGTTGTGCTCTCTCTTTCATAGATTAGTTAAGCAGTTTGCTAGTCGTACCATCAGCTTGATCTGGGCAGTGATCAGGTAAAATCATAAATACACTTAAAAAAAAGAGAGAGAATTTAGCTCAGTGAAGGTGAACAAGAGTTAACAAATGACTCTCGAGGTACGGTAACGATCTGACTAATTTCATGAGTAAAGCCGAGCAGATGAGTTAGAGCAACCGGTACCAGAGAGCTGACTGGAAATGAGGGAGGTAAGAGATGAGGACTGACATGCAGCAGAGGACTCTGGCTGTATGCAAACCCAGGACCTCTGGGTTCATGGTCAGCAAACACCTGAAAAACTGGTTTCTAACTTCCTTTGCTTTGAGCTGAATTAGATGAATAGAAGGCTGAGATGCAGCTTTGCTAAAGTAGAACTGGGTTTAGATAAATGTTCCTGCAGTCTTTCATACCTGGCTTTTGAAGTAGGTCAACCAAATTGGGCTTAGTTGAGACACTTGGAAGGTGAAGCCAGAATTAGAGGTCTGAGTGGAGACTGCTGACTCGCTGTGGAGACAGTCAAACTGTCGGTGAAACGAGTTTGTCACCACTGACAGCAAACAGCTTCTCTGGACAAATCACTAGAATTCTTTTTTATATATATATATATATATATATATGTATACTGTTATTCATCCCTGTGGGGAAATTCTTTCTCTGCATTTGACCCATCTGGGCTGCAGGACCCAGAGCAGCATTTGTGCGGGGAGCGGGTGGGGGTTTCAAGTGCCTTGCTCAGGGGCATCTCATCCATGCATGTGATGGGGGGAGGCGCTTGTTCAGGCACTCCCCCCGCCCACATCATTGGTACTGGCTGGGGATTGAGCTGGCGACCCTCCTGTTGAAAGCCCAGTTCTCTAGACGGTACGCCACAGAACCCCCCCAATAGATATTATATTTATTCTAGATATCATACAAGTATTTATCATTTCATTTTTTGCTTTGTGTGTCTAGACTCCATCGGGTCTGCTGCTCACTCCCAGTCCTTTGTTCTCCAACATTAACTTCTGGTCCAGCCTGAGCCCAGTGGGACCTCTGAGCCCCGCCCAGCTGCAAAGCCACGCCCAACTCTTCCAGGTAACACTTTTGTGTGTGTGCGTTGCATGCTAGGATCTGCACAGTGTGGTTTTGAAAATTCTAAACTGAAGGCCTGAACTTCTGTTGTGTGAGAGTTAATCACGTATGACTGACGTCTCAAAAAGAGCATCAGAACGGAGCTGAATCCAAATAAGATTGATGTTAAAGCGACCTGGACAAGATGAAGTATGTGAACCACTGGGAATTAACTAGTTTTCTGCATTAACTTTGCCATAGAATGTGATCTGGTGGTCAACAAAGTCACACAAAAAACAAAACCAGTGTTCTTAAAGTGATAATCACCAGTCAAACCTCTGGCAGCAACGGCTTCAAGCAAGCAGCTTTTCTGGATCAGTTTTTTCTTCAGCCATTCCATCGTGACCTTCAGTGCTGCAGTGCTTGACGGCCCAACTTCTACTGAGCTTCTCCTGGTGGACAGCCACCCTCACACTGTAGTTTTAAACTTTTATTTCCCCTCGATGATGGCAAGTGGTCGAGGCCCCTGGAAAAGCAAGCCCCTATCATGATGCTCCCTCCATCCTCCCTTTTCATTCCAGACATACGTAACCCTCAGTGTCCTGACCTGACCCGAGCAACTCAACCTTTGTTTCACCAGAACACGAAACACCTTCCCAGAGGTGTCGCATGCTGACAAGGTGCTCTTTGGTAAACGTCAGACGTGCAGTATGTCTTGTTCGACATGAACAGAGATGTTTGTGAGTTCCAGTGATGTCATCCAGCCTCAAACTCTGTTCACCTCGTTGAGGATTCTGTGTTTGGAATCGTCTTGGCTCGTCCGTCTAAACTGTGGACCACTGGAGGCCTAAACACTTCTGAGCTTATAATCCTCTTCCAGCTGTATGCGGATCGCAGATACGTCCGATACGTAGATCACGTAGTTGGTCTGCAGCTTTCACTCAACTTCAGCACTGTTCAAAGAAGACACAAGGACTCATAACTGGGTGTTATTAGCTTAAGCATATTTTGCTCGTCTATTATTGTGACTTAAATGCAGAGAATGTCACATTTTATGGCAAATTAGAAAGCCAGTTAATTCCAGAGGGTTCAGTATGCTCTTTGTTGTACCACCTGCATTTAACTAACCTTGATGTTTTACCTGATGAATGGCAAAGATCAATTTAACATTTTAATTGACAAATAAAATGGTTAACTTGCTGAAATGGCTTATATTCAGTATCAGTTGATGTGACGCCAACATCGGAATGTTCAGCATATTCCAGAGTACAGATTAAATCAGGTGGAATC
The DNA here is from genome assembly GCA_037176975.1 of Arrhamphus sclerolepis. Lineage (NCBI taxonomy): Eukaryota > Metazoa > Chordata > Actinopteri > Beloniformes > Hemiramphidae > Arrhamphus > Arrhamphus sclerolepis. The sequence goes on from JBAMYA010000016.1 coordinate 1,149,448, forward strand.
CCTATTTTTCTAAGGATTGTTCCCCCACTAGTTGAAGAAAAACATTTCCTATACTTGTGCAGACCTGTCACTCACATGCCACTTTTTCCTTAATAGCCCTAAAACCTATTCCAACCTCCAAAAGAATATAATTAAACAATTACACTCACACGCCGCAGAGATACTTAGGTGGCTCTGTTTTAAGGGTCCCGCACCAATTTATTGCCAATAAACCCAAATCTGTCCGCCCAGAAACGACTTCATTTTACGTAAAGCCCTTCCTCATAACTTCCGCCTCCTCCATGGTCGATTCGCATCGCAGGTTTACTTCTGCAGTTGTTTTTCATGCGCTTGTGTGTGTGAGAGGTGTTTGTGTATGTGTGCCAGGGTTTCAAAATAAGCTGCAGATGTTTCCGGTCTGGTGCGGACAAGAAATGGGGGCAACTTCCTGTTAGCTACGGATGAAGTGAGAGGGTTGGTTGGTCAGGAGTGCCTCCCACTAGTGTCAACGTTCTAGCTCGTAAACACAGATAAATACACACACACACTCACCACCAAAAAAACCTGTAAAGCGTCTAATGTGCAGCGTGGTTATCCCAAGAACTGGATTTGTTCCCAGATTTAAAGACCTCACAGTGTAATAAAATCCGAGGTTGTTGCTCCAACACACTGAAGTTCAGACAGAACTTTATCTTCTCTCATTTATATCAAAACTGACTGGAAACATTAACAAACATAACATTTGCATTTGTGTTTTCTTTATAATGAGTTTGTTTGAAGGACGGAAAAGTAGTTAAAGTTTTACCTGTAGTTGGTCTTAAATTTCAGGAAGGTTTAAACACAAGCTGTATTAGACATATTTACACGTCTTCAGTAACTTAATCACATTTTCTCTTCTGTAGATTGTCTGCGCTGCATTAGCACGAAATGAACCGTCTTTCATTCAACCTTTATTTAACCAGGATAAAAACTCCTTGAGATCAAAGATCTTAAGGTCTTAACTGATGCGACTCTGAGGTGTCAAAACGCCAACACAGTTGTTCTCCTGAACTGATTTTAACTTTGTGAGGTTTGAGCAGAGCTCCTGACAGATGTGATCAGAAAGAATATAGAGTGATAACAATAAGAATAATTAGCATTATAGAGATAAGTCAGCTAATCTAAAATAGCTAACTTGCAGTGATTGAAATCTGAATTATTGAGCTGCCAGGTAGTTCACCTGGTTGAGCACATACAGATGCTTCAGTTTCAACATCTGGCTTGTGGAAGTACCCATATTTTACGCTGTGTATTCAGCTTAATTAGTTTCAGACATTTACACCAATGAGGTTGATGGGCAGGAAAAATGTGAAGCTAATTTCAGTTTCATTGTACACTTTCCTAGAAAAAAATCCAACAATAACCACCTACAATTTTTGCAATCCCAAGCAAATCACTTTAGATTCCTTTAAAACATAGAAACAAATTAAAATATTGGGTGGGTGCTCTCTCTCTGTCAAATAAATCTTTGGGTGAAATGCTGAAACTTTGGCAGCGTCTCTTCCTTCAACTCCATTTGTCCTCTGCAGTTCCCCACATTGCTGAATGGACCCATTCCTGTACCTCTACCCGCTGTGGACGCTCCTCCACTGATGCTCTCCTCCAGCACCCACAAGTCCTGATGCCAGCTGGACCCAAGAGCAAACGGGGCCAAAGGAGCAGCCACCAAGGGATCAAACCAAAACTCTGATGCTGAACCACAGAGGACTGGAAGACTTTCACCTTTGTTCTAGAGGAGACTGGAGTTTTGCTGTTGGAGAAAAGCTCCAGACACTTCTTTGTATGTTTACTTCAGGGTTTCCAGCCATCAGCGTTAAAACCTCTTCATTTGTTTAAATGCAAAGAAAGTGACTGAAGGTCAGACCTCCTTCATGCTCTCAGCTCATCTCACGTGGGTTCAAGCATTACCATGAAATCATCTTGAAATTTTCTGAATGTTTTATACTTTACCCTCCAGCTGGCATTTGTAACTCCAGCATCTACATCTCTGACTCGTCAGCCAGAAGCTCTCGTACATGTGACCTAGAACTCTTTAACCCAAGAACACATACAAAATATGAAGAAACTAAGCACAAAAAGTACATTTTGAGTCAATAGCAGCCACATAAGCCAGAGAAGATCTGGGAACTCATTTGTGGGTTCAGTCCACATTCTCCTGACAAATGTGGCTCCATGTAAAAGGGAAATAAACAGGCTTTCCAGGTATAAGATTCATGGCCAACCATCTACCAAACGCATCTTTCCGTACTTTCAGTGCTTAGTTTATGTCTGTGCTCGTGTCCTGAGGGTTTATCAGAACTGCAGTGCAGCTTCCAGTAGTAAATACGTTCTTGCTGAGCTCTCATGATGACTGAATGTAGCACAGAAACTTTATTTCTCTACAAGGATTCTTGCTACACGAGGAGACTGTCAGCATTAGCAAGCATAATATCGTTAAGGGCTGCTCATGGATTCATTTAGCTCGTTTTGGACATTTTTTTTAGCCCAGCTGGCTGTTTTCCACCATTTCAGGTCAAAGCTAAATTAAATTTAAGCGGGTGCGGCTCTAGCTTTTTATTAGTCGTTAGATGTGAATGTTTCCTAAAATCTCAAAAGTATGCATGCATTTACCCAGTCTGCACAGTGATGGGTAGCAGGAAAAGACACCCTTACTGGTTCTTTTCCCTTTAAATTGGCCAAATGTTTTGCTCAGGATTATGTAATTATCTTTCTCCTTGTGTTCAGTGAAACTTGGTCCAGTTCTGGTTCTTTAAACTGGACTAAATGGGACGTGACCTTTGACTCCTAGCAAGGCTTCTGCTAGCCAGGGCGTTACAGCGCAGAGGACTTCATTTTCCTGCATAACGTTTCTGTACTTAATCTTTGTTAAAGCACTGTACTCTTAAGCCATCTACCAGCTGTGCCTTCTATAATGTAAGATTTCTGTACATTTTTAAGAGCTGTAATATCAATTTGGGTCAAAACAACGCAAATGTTTTTTATGTATGATGTTTTCTTGTTATTTTTCTAGAAAAAAAAAGAACAGAAGCATATTCTCAGTGATTTTCTTGGTTCATATATAAAAAAAAGAAGAAAGAAAGAAACCTGGACAACATTCTTTTCTGTTGAGATGATGCGTTTCTTCACCTGGTAAAGAATGACTGACACAGACGGTGTATGAAACAGTTTAAATTTACTTTCGACGGTTATGAGAAATAAATAATTCCAGTAAAAAGAGTCACACACCAACTGTTTGCCGGCAGCTCAGTGTTTCAGAGGTCGAGTTCACAACACAGCAGGCCTTCCATGCATCAGGCACACATACGTACGTACGCACACGCTCAGACACGTCCACAAAAGTTACACATCATTCAAACATTTGAGAAGAAAAAAAAGTACAGTTTTACAATGATAAATATTAAGCTGTTTTTAGAAATCTCCTGTCGTGCATGTTACTGCTGTTCATGTACAAAAAAGTCCTATAAGCAGAAACACAGTTTGAAGTTTGCAGTAAATAATCCTCAACATTTCTAGTGAACACTGTCAACACTGGGCCAATACAGGAGATCTAGCATTAATATAATGAATTTTCCTGTTTACAGTATGTGACGCTTATATTTCTGTTCCCACTTAATTTTCAGAAATAGCTCGTATTGAAACAAGAAATACTGTCAGCTACACAAAAGATGCAAATCTTCACAGGATTATTAAACTATTGGCTACAAACTGTGTTCAATGTTAACATTTTTCCGTTAATTAGTTTATCAAGTGCTTTCAGCGCCCTTCTAGCATGGGGTGCTGAAACGCAGCTCAAACCTCTCGGATCCCAACAGATGACACATTTAAAATGCTAATTCTACTGTTGAGCAAAAAAAAAAAGCTGCAGCAACAAGAAAATCTCCCTCAGACGCTTTTAGATTTTGACATTTTCACTCTTCCTGGTTCGATGCCCCCCTGGCTGGTGCGCCACACTCCGTCCTATTTTTGCTACCGTTAAGTGCAGAAACCTCTTTCTGTCTGGCTGTTGCCGCTGAATTTTTCAAACTTAATGGCTCTGTAAAGTTGCAGTTGTTGCCACTGAGAGACAGCGACTGAAATGTGATGTTTGCTGTTAAAACTTGCAGCGTAACGGTTTGACATTTAGGGAAATGTGCTTAATGGTTTTTGTGCCAAGAGACTTAAGAGATGACTGACTGCACATCTCTAAAAGGCTTTAAGAGCGCCAAGCTGCTTTCAACGACCCAGAAATCACCTCAACCAGCTGTCACTGCGCGGTCTGTGTGTGCTGTCCCGCACACCTGCTGGACACGAGCGGTCCATAGTGGTGTCCAGCAGGACACCACTATGGACATGCTAGGTCCAATAACAGGGAAACGAGGAATGTGATGCACAGCAGCAGGTTGAGGGAGACCATCCAGTCGCTTCAGGAAACATTTTCAAGAGAGGCTTCTCGACAGCGTCAGCGGCCAGTTAGCTCTTGTCTTCTTCTTTTGTTTTGTACAAATGCTGGAGAGGACAGTGGTCCAACACAAAGAGGAAAATAATAATTGTTTCTTCTGAACCCCCCCCGTGTCCCACCTCTGAAATACATGTCCCACAGCATCGTTGTTTCACAAGGAGATGTCAAAGACCACAGACACAGAGATCACATCTTAATACTGTTGGGTAAACTCGGCCGTATCAAAGTCCATGTCCCTGATTTAAAAACAACAACAAAAAAACAATAACAACACACTGGAGTGCAAGTGAAAACAAAAGTGTTACTGCAGTGAAATCTCCAAATTCACACAGAGCAAGAAAGCGCGATTTAGACTTCTTTTCTAGAACTTTTTTCCTTTAACAGCACTGGAGTCCTGGCAGTTTGGAGAGGTTTCAGGCAGAGCTTTTCAGCTTCCTGCTGGATATCACATGACTTCCTTTTGGGCTCCGGTATTCCTCCTCTTTCATCTGTGCTCTCTGTTAGTCTCCACAACCATTTGCGTCTCTAACACACCTCCGTTTTGGTCCCGTTGCTGAGCCAGAATGGTCAAAAAGAAAGAAGAGGGAAAAACAAAACAACAAAAAGCTGTATGTTCTTGTGTTGTCTGGGCCACGTAGGCTTCTTTAACCGTGAGGATGTCAGTCCATTAAGAGCAATTCTCTGGCTTTCTTTGCAGTCCCCGAGGACAGTGGCCCCATGAGGATAAAACTAAAACAAAAGTCCATCTGAACTGAAATGACGAAGGGAAATCCAGAGGAGTCCCGACAAAAAAACAACAGTCTTTCTGAGCCTGGAAATGTTGTGTTGTTCAGTCACGGAAGCTCAGAGGAAAAGACAAAACATAATCTCCAAATATATACACACATATGTATAGTTATACACTCTTTAAAAATGTTCAGTCTCCAAGTACAACAAGGAACAACAACTTGGCTCACAGCGTCGACATCAACATCAGTTGAATTTAATTCAAAAAAAGCCGGAGAATTATAGCAAAAAAAAAAAAAAGGGAACAACAGTAACCTTACTGACTGCTCAACTGTGCACGGCGTCTCAAGTTCACATCATGTGCATGAACACAAACATACACTCACACAGAAACACACACACCGTGTGTTACAGACAGTAGTAGTTTAGCAGCAAATAAATTCTACCTCACGCTTCAATAAATAAAGACTCCAAATAGTTTTGACTCAGAGTCACTCACTCAAAGGGTGTGTGTTTATGTGTGTGTGTGTGTGTGTGTGGGTGGAGGTGAGGGAGTCGAGGGGGTTGTCACTCCAAGGGGAGGTGGGCTCATGCGAGAGGTTGCTGGGAGGTGATGGAGCTGGCCAGTGGACCATCCTCTGCAGGTAACATTAGAAAAGCATGCTCTGCCTTCTGTTGATCTTGTTGTTACCTAGAAGAACAGGAAAGAAGGTTAAATTACCCACAATGCCCCCATCAACCGACATCACCTGTGTCAAACACAAGGCGAGAGCGTGCAAAGACAATCATGAACTTATACCTGCAACATTTCTGAGGAAATTTAAATTCAGTCCTGACATTAAAGAGTGAGGTGGAGAGCAGCTGCTTTAAGGTGGAATAACTGAGGTGGAGAGCAGCTGATTTAAGGTGGAATAACTGAGGTGGAGAGCAGCTGATTTATGTCAGAAAGTCAGGATTTAGCAGATGTTTGATAAAGATTTTACAACAAAAAGTGACCAATTTTTGTCAAAACTCATTTTAGGGCATTTCTCTACAAAAAAAAAAGTAAGTTTAAGTTAAAAAGTCAACATTTTGTCACATTTGTGATAGAAGGAAAGGTTTTGGTTCTAAAAAAAGTTACGATCTTGCAAAATTTTACAACAAAATTAGCTTTTTTTCCTCGTAAAATTTGTTGATTTAGGAAGCACAAAGTGTTTTACTTAAATAAATAAATAAATAACAACAAGCCCATTTGCATTATGGGAAACGTAGGAATGTGAACTAGGATCTACTGCAACAAATAAAGTAATTTTGAGTTGGATGGCAGCAATAAGGTGTTGTTTATCATGGTCTACCATCTCCTCTTCTTTTAACAACTGTCCATATACATCTGGATGGACAAGAGAACATCTGCTGGACTTTGTGGAGAAGAAGGTTTCTCATTCTGGTCTGTTTGACTCTGACTCTTAATACAAAGGCATTTTTCTGGAATGGAAGCACGATGCTGTCAACTACTGTCTTGCTGAACAAAGACCTTCCCTGATGAAGACATCTGGATAGCCGCATATACGTTTCCAGATGTGCAAACTGTTCATTCCATAGGCACAAATACACCTCCACAGCATCAGAGATGCAGACTTTTGAACTTGTTTCACATATTTACTTCTAAGTTTTTTTCGTCACTCTTGCTGCTGCTACTTAAAGCCAGAAATCTCAACCAGCTGGGGATTTTTCAACCTGCGTTATGGGATGCTCAGAGAGGAGAAAGTACTTATCCCCATACCTAACTCGGGGGAGTTGATGGCAACAAAGTGATCCCAGAACAGTGGAGTACTCCATTAACCTGCACCTGCGGACGGTACGGCCAAATGTGTTCCTCCACAGTCATTTCCAGAAGTGTTTCTGAGCCCATGCAGTCATTTCCTTCACAGATTCAAGCCCGTTTTTAAAGCAGCGCGATCTGAGGTCCGTCTAATATTGATGTTCGGTCTTGTGCCGTGCAGACAGATGCTGTGTCCCAATCCAGCGGCCGCATCCTCCGAAGGACCCGCCCTACGTAGTCTACGTAGGCCGCGTCCTCTGAAGGCAGGGTAGACCGGAAGTCAGCGGTCTAGCCTTCAGATTTACCCCGCCCTGACCTCGGCGTACATCCTGTTGCCTAGCAACCGTGACAGTGCTGAACCGGAGAGAATGGAAATTTTAAGTTTTTTGTTTTTTTTTAATTACTGTTCTATAACTGTTCTGTTTTCTCAGCTTAATAAAAGTGTCAATAGTTGAAGAACTACGGACCCGCTGTACGAGCTCTTTGCTGTCTTGATGATTTCTGACAAAATAAAATACAAAAAATGTCTACACAAATGACAAAAGTCCATCACCATCACCTCTTTAGGCTTTTCATTTTTGCGTACACAGCTCCGTCTCGGCTACTATAGAATTTTCCGGTATACTCGCAATGCATCTTGGGATAGGGCGGGCCGAGAAGGATACATCGGACCCGTCCTTCAAATCGGGGAAAAGAAGGACGCATCTGTCGGCTGCATTTGAAGGAGCCTTCAAACTGGGACAGCCGTTGGGGCGTCGCTGTGACGTAATCGGCCTTCAGACACGGCCTTCGAAGGATGCGGCCGCTGGATTGGGACACGGCTAACGACTCCTCGAGATTCTGAATATTTCCAGGATACAATGTTCTGTAGACGACATGATGTTCTGCACAACTTTATGCTGAGGAGCATCATTCTGACAACATTCCATAATTAGTGACAGTTCTACACATACTGGTGAACCTCTGCCAGCTTCACTTCTTTTTACCCCTGGTCACGTTACTGGTCATTTTACTGGTCACGTTACTGGTCACGTTACTGGTCATTTTACTGGTTATGTTACTGGTCATGTAAGTGGTCATGCTACCGGTCATGCCACTGGTCAGGTTACTGTTCATGCTACTGGTCATGTTATCAGTCATGCTGCTAGTCATGCCACTGGTCATGTTAGCACTCATGCCACTGATCATGTTACTGGTCACGTTAGTGGTCATGCTACTGGTCACATTACTGGTCGTGTTAGTGTCATGTTACTGGTCTATTTCCAGCCAACCAAACTATCTGCTAAATGTTTCTGGCGGTTTCGTCTCGAGTTTATTTTTAGCATCACTTACTTTTTCAGGCTTTTGCTGCCCATGTTCCACCTTCTTCAGATGTTGCCACCATCACATTCAAAAATGAGCTCATGTTTTTCAACGGTAAAAATATAGTGAATAAGTTCTCAATGTTCTATTGCGAACAGAATGTCGTTTTATGAGATTTGAAAATCATTCCATTCTGCTTCAACATTTATCACATTTTTTTCATTTGTGGTTGTAAAAGAACAGCTTATCTTCTTATTAAAAGCCGAGGCCTCATTCCTCTGGCTGTGTTCCTGACCCACCTGACTCTGGGTACGAGGAGTTCCTGTAGCCAGGGTCTCTCTGCAGCTGCAGCTCCTTTAATGTGAATATGGATACACCTGAAACACAGGGAAGATATGTTCAGCACGCATTAAACAAAAGAACACAGAAGAAGAAGAAAAGAAAAGACAGCTGCAGGAAAGTCTGAGGAGGTCAGAAAGCAGCTTTTTCTTTTTTTTTAAATGTGTGCTCACTCTCAGGCAGCGTGTGCACTCTCATCCCCAGCTGTCTGAAGTAGGAATGTTTCATCGCTTCTTCAGCCGAAATCCTCGCCTTGGACTCATACTGCGGAAGAAAAAAAGCAGGAAATATCAACCATCCTGCCTCATCAGCAGAAAATGCAGCGGTGGCTTGCTTCAGGGATGCTCCTTGATAAAACTGTGAAACACATTAGAAAACAGGAAGCTTGTATCTGTTTACTGTAAATTATGTAGAATGGAAAACAATAACTGTGCCTCCTGCTGTCTACATGCGGCACTGAAGGAATTCATTATACAACCCTCAACTATGGAAAATGCAAATAAAATAAAATGCAATGACTCTTATATTAAGTTTGACTTTTATTGCTTTAGAGACAGCAGAAACATTTCCTAATATATATTGTTTTTTTGTGTTGTAAATTTCAGGCCAGCAGCACTTTCCAAAAGAATTACGTGACGTTGAAGCTTTTATCACTTTGCAAGCCGTGAACTGTTTCAGCTGTCATTTTGCTCCACTTTTTGTCTTGAGGTGTACAACAGTGCAAGTGACATTTTTTTGTTTAAAACTGCCCCCACATCCTCTGCTGAGGATGGGTCAGGACTGCAGCACGGCCAGTCCAGCACCTGTATCCTCTTCCCTATAACATATGAAGGTTTTGCCTCATGTTGTTCAAAACCCACAGAAAAGATGTCGCCTTCACAGAAGTACACGCTGCTCTAAAGCCTCAGAGTACCTTTCTGCATTCATGCTGCAATCTGAGAACTCTTCAAAGTGTTGAAGAGCACTGATGTGCACCCATGCTAGCGCGGAGCCTGGCTTCTGAATGGACAAGTCTGAACACCCTCTCACCTGAGCTAAAACACCACAGCACTCATTTCTGGAGATGTGTTGCCATCCTGGAATTAAAAAATGGAATTGTATATTCTAATTTCGCGAAGCTGGTGTAAAAAGTAAATAAATATCTTACCCTATATTAATAAGGTGAGATCTAGGGCATCCGTAAATGCAGGAACTGGTGGAACTGGTTTTTCATATCTCATATGGTCCCAACTTTTTCTGATTTAAGATTGTAAAAATAAAAATCTGAAATTGAAGGTTGAGCTTTACATTTCTTGTGGTTTGAGAAAGCAAAGAAACTCAAGACACACTGAAATGTCCAGTTTAACTGTTCATTATCCATTTCACCTCTGATGAACATTATTTATGCTTTTCTGTCTTATGCTGCTTTCCCTACATATCTAGTAATATGAAGCTCAGGGAGGTGCTTTATGATTTTATGATACAATTAAAGAGATACTAAAGATACATGTACTGCAGATTTAAAATCTGCGTATCTAGAAAGCGCATACTGGTTTTGTTGATATAAATCCTTTTTTTGCCAGACTAAGTGCATCATGGGAAGCAGACACTCACTCTGAGGAAAGCAAGCAGCAGTTCGATGCCTTCACCGTCCAGCCTGTAAAAGACAAAAAGAAGAGCAGGATTTTACTGTCTGCAGGCAGCGTGGGTCGGTGGGAACGTGGGGGCTCATGGGAGGAAGGAAGTGGACGGCCGTCTCTAATGTTCTGCAGGATTTCCTGCCTGCAGCGCACAAACACACACTTCAAAATACACAACTGTACCGTACACGTGCAAAGGGGCAGCGACACAGATGAGGAAAAGAAAGGCAGAGCCATAAAAACAAACAAATGAGCGGAGGAAAGAGCGAGCACATCCACGTATACACAGTCCAGTACCTGGGGACGTGGTTGATTAACGTCTGCGGTTTGTATTTGGGGAAGTTGTAGGATTTAAACTCTTCAATGGAGGAGATCCCGGGCCAGTTCTCCTCCGTGGGCGTGCCTGAAGTTACACAAGCAGCAGAATCAGACTCACTGTGTGCTGCCACGTTACGGCGAACTAGTCTGGCAGGAGAAGCTTACCTAGTAGCCTGAAAATAAGGTGGAGCTCGTCCTCCACGGTGGAGCCCGGAAACAAAGGCCGACCTGCAGCCATCTCGTAGAATATACAGCCAACACCCCTAGAGACGGAAACACACACAAGCATACAGCTGATGGCGTTAAAGCGACTAAACAGCAGCAGGGGAGCGATGAGCTCTGTCACAACAAGATAAATGCCTCCTTCTAAGCTTCATACCACATGTCAATCTGTGTGGAGTACTCTGAGGATCCCAGCAGAACATCTGGAGGCCGGTACCAAAGAGTCACCACCTCGTTGGAATAGGTTTTTGTTGGGACAGACTTGGCCCTCGCCAGACCTGCAGACCCCCGTAGACAGAGAGACAGAGAGACAGACAGACAGAGAGAGAGACAGACAGACAGACAGACAGAAGGTTTCTTACAGTAGCAGCAGCATTAAACCTGCAAGTCTCCTGGTAATAATCAGATTCATTTTCTCATATTTGTAAAGATCCACATGTGAAAATTGTCCCCACCCTAAGATTATATATTTGTGGCGTATTACTGGGTTCAGCTTACCAAAGTCAGCCAGTTTGAGTTCCCCTTTCTCATTGATGAGGAGGTTCTGTGGCTTCAGGTCCCTGTGAAGAACTTTCCTTTTATGACAATAAGACAGCCCTCGCAGAATCTGGAACAGAAAGACCTGAAGAGACAGACATTCAAATGACTTGGTGCTCTTGTCCAGTTTGGAAGGACTTTTACATTTGTGCCAAAATGCAATCAGAAAAGTACAAAAAGAAAACCTTCAGGCTTTGAGATAAGTTCCATTAAGACCATCTGGTGAAAGAACTATTAATTAGTGAAAGTCCATGTTGAACATTTTATTGTATTGGAGCTCAGTGCAGTTTCACCTCTAAAAGCTTCACAGGGAACATTGGACATGCACCTCAAAGCAGGAGACAAAGGAAGTACAAGTTAAAACAAGCAGAATGAACATCTAGTATTTACTCAAACTCACCTTCACATTGTGCATGCTCATTATGTTTCCGCAGTCATCCATATATTGCTTCAGATCTTTGTCCTACAAGCAGAGATGACGCCATCACACAGGAAATACACTCTGCCACAAGCCTTTTATCAAAATTGTGATTCTGACTAATTTATCGGGGCTGGGTGCCATACTGAGATTTTAATTTATATCAGTATTATTACTGCCATTATTAACAGCCAAGTCCCATTCCTTTCAGTCTTTCTGTGTTTTTCATTGAGAACATGGGGTGCAGACTGGCTTCAAACTTCTTTACTGCTGCCAACTTAGTGAGTTTGAACAGATATTTTTCCACAGGAAAAAAAAAAGAAATATTGAGAGTGCCATCAGAACAGGCAAAACATTCCTGGACAACAACGTGAGAGACTGATGACGCGGGACAGGAAATGACTACTTCAAGTTGTTGCTGCTAAGGATGGATCTACAAGCTATGAGGGGGTACTCAGGATTTTTACTTGGCTTCATTTTGTTAAATAAATCAAAAAACAATGGTACTGTGAAAAAAAAGTTATGTTATTTGCCTATCTTTTTCTTTTCCCCCCCCCCCCCCCCCCCCCCCCCCCCCCCCCCCCCCCCCCCCCCCCCCCCCCCCCCCCC
>JBAMYA010000016.1:1161894-1173970 GCA_037176975.1 Arrhamphus sclerolepis
GCAAAGTCTCCAGCTCCAACCTCACCCCCATCTCAGTGACAGACAAGGGTGGAGACACAGGAGAGACAACAGGAGCATCTGCAGCAGCGGAGATGGACACGTGTAGGTGGAGGAGGAGGAGGAGGAGCTATGGTGGAGAAACATACATGTGGAGCAGAAGAAGGAGTCGTGGTGGAGATGCATCCATGTGGAGTAGAAGGAGCAGCGGTGGAAGTGGGCGTGGCCACACTGTCAGAACTGGTTAAGTTCATTGGCTCTGTCCACATCACAAGTATAAGTTTCCGTTGGATTGTTTCTGATCACACAGGATCATGAAGTGACTGTTAGATGCCTGGAAGGTTGTTCTTATTGTTATTTGGCCAAATATGAAGCTTTAATGACTCCTACCATCAGCACACTCATAAGAGAGCTTAACTGATAAAATAGTTCTGATTAACAGCTTTATTCTTCCCTTTTGATCTGAGTCAAAGAGCTCAACTTAAGCCTTGCTACCTTTCAACAATTCTAACAAATAAGTTAATCAAACTAAAACCATAGTTTGACTGTATTTCATTTTATATTATAAAATATGTGCACTTTCAGAGTTTGCTCCAACAGAATTTAATTGTACATGTATCACAATAAATATCTTCTATCTCATCTTAATAATCAAATGTTTGTGATATGTTTTGATCAAAATACCACTGAGACATTACAGAAGCCTCCCTCTCAGCCATGTTCTTACAGCTCTGTTCACAGAAGCCACTCAGTGTTTTAGCTTTGTGCTACTGAATCCTGACATCCAGAAAATGCAGCATGATGTTAATTATAAAGATGGGAAGCTGGATCTGTGATGTCACAGCGCCCTGGAGACCTAAATGTCTCACTGAAAGACACATCTTCAGATCCAGACCTGGCAGTATTGTTACATTGGTTGGTAGTGACCTCTAACACCCAAAACTGCTGAGTTGAATTTTTGTAATTCTGGTTTTTGTTATGTTCCAGCAGTCTCACATTTAAAGCTTTCATGTGCTCTTTGGCCACTTTTCCACTTGTGAATCTCTTCAAAGCATTTTTGGTACGAAAGATGCTGCTTATAGATGGCAGAAGTAAACTAAACTATTTCTTGTTTTTAATTGCATAAGGTACTACTTTTATTAGTTCTCTTCCATGTGATAGCCTCACCAGACACTTCTTAACCTACTTCCTGCGCCTCTAAAAGCTGCTTGCCTACAACTCTTTCTCGCCCCACTTTCCCTCTCTCAGGTCTCCTGTTTGAAAATGTCCAAATGACCTCTCTTTCCTTCCACTGCCACATCTAAAGCCGCCTTCATTCCTGCAACCCGCTTCTCCAAATCACATGCTTCTTCTCCAAATGATCTAATCTGCCCTACTTTTTTCTCCTTCAAACCTCCTGCTTCCAAATACCTTTCCATTATCTCCCGCTATCTCCCATCTTACCTCAACTTGCCAAAAATTCTTCCTCGCTGAATAATATTTACTCTCCTTCCTTCCTTCCCCTTTCCAGCACCCAAATCTGATTCCCTCTTCAAGATCTCAATATTTCATATTTTCCACCCTGATTGTTCTCCTTTAGCTTTTACCTCATGTATTCCTTATACCAATAACTTTAGATGATTTGCTCAATAATAATTTTATATCATTTTATGCATTAACTTTACATTTGACTTCTTGTCTTTCTCCTTCCCTCTGTGATTAGCACCATGATGGCATCATATGGTGCATAAATGGCCTACTTAACTGTCCTGTTTTAGATCTAGGTTCTCCCATCTGGGACAGGGTGCATTCTGAAGCTCGATGGGTCTCTGAACGTTCCCGTGTACAAAAAGTAAAAAAATAAAAAATAAAATAGCTTTGAGAAGTGCCAAAAGGAACCTTGAGCTGTCACACTTGGAAAAAGTAAAAATAAATAAAAATCACAAGCTAGGTCACTTTTATAGCAGCATCATCTGGTGTGGGCATGTCCCCCAAGCTATTTTTTACCAATGTTCACAACCTTGCTATAGCTAGTTTGACTGCTAATATTGCTAAAAAGGCTTTTGGGTTTTGCTCTTAATTACAAGCCTGAAGGAACATGATCACAGAGCTTCCACAAAAGGTCTGGGGAACATCATCATCATACTCATTCAACCTCAACGACATGAATGTCTCATACTAATTTTATGGCAATCCATAAATAGTTGCTGAGACAGTTTAGATGTCGACACCATGCCTCATCCCCAATAGATCATGACAATTTTATGGTAATATCTGCAGCTGAAGATCTACAAGTCTCTCGAGACTTACAACCAGTTTGTGTGAATCTGGAGAAGAACCTGGGCTACGTCTAGTCAGCAGGACACGTTGTGGTTGCAGGAAAGATTTGCTGAAATTCATTGAGCATGCAAATGTTTCTAAATTCCCCCAAAATGTTTCATCAACACGTTTCCCCTACATGTTTCTTTGACTTTAGAGTCACTATTGTCCATGATATCAAGAGAAGTTGGAGATATCCATGTATGGTTGTCATGGTAATCTTACCAAACACTCCAGGTTTTGAGATCCTCTGACTTTGAAAAGTTGGTTTCTTCTTTTAATTAAAAAAAAACAACAAAACAATGATGAAATACTGAGAATACACTTTAGATAATCTGCAGGAACAGATTAACAGTTCATTTGCATGTTCTACTTGTACATCTCGCTGATGTCTGCTGAGTTGTTTTGGTTTTTCGATCATGTACTGAAATCTTAGCAAATCCTTAAAAACCTGGTTTCACTGATGGACCTGATCTGTTCTTGCAGCCAAGAACAACACATGCATGTGGCATTTTAGTGACTTTACGGCAATTTGGTTTCGTGCAGAACTTGAGTAACACTCAACGCTGCGTGCGTTTCACATTGTAAATTAATTGCTTGATTCACACAATAGTGGAAGGCTTATAACCTGGAAGTTATGACATCATCTGAATATAATCTATTCTGGCACCACACCAATGAAGACATGACGCAGTAGTTCTGGTCATGTTCTGATTTTCTTTGAACCATCCTGAGATTTTCTACTGAGATTTTTTTCACGTGAAACCCAATTTCTTTAAATATCCTGTGTGGATGATTTCTGCCGGTGACCTGGCACTTTGACATCTATTATGATGAGTAACCATGGCAACAGGAAAAGTGTTTACATATGGGGGCTGCTGACTGAGCTGTTTAAAACCAACTTAGGCCCAAATCTAGATGGTTAAGGAGGAAACAACAATCAAGGAGAAGTTTAAATCATCTTCTCTCTGAATTGCTACTGAGAATGGGAGATCATGGCACATAAAATGGAAGCACTTGGGGCGCTGATGAAGACACCAAGACATGGCTGCTATGTACCTAGCTTAGCTTTCATGTTGGGGAGACAGAGGACAAAGCAACAAGGCTAAAAGGAGGGACTGGTTTGTTAATAACACTTACTGTGAAGGAACTTTTTTGCACCCCTATAGTAGTCCGTCTATATGCGTTTTCCACTAAGAGAGTTCAGCTGTGATACCTGTTGATATTGCATGTGATGTCATCAGATCAGTCTCGTGCATTAACAGCGATGGCTGGAAATGGCCTTCTAACTTTCCAATAGTTTGCTTACTAATATTTTTCAATTTTTACAGCATAATATAATTTCCCTCTGGGAGATATGAAAATAATAATTCAATCAAATACAATTCAATAAAACTCAATCTGTGTTTTTGAACAGCCCTCTGTGTCCATATTTTCTGCTACTTATCCTGTTACTGAATCATTCTGTCACTGTCTGTTACGAATCGATTTCAATGCCTTCAGCACTCAGCTTCTGTCTCCTGTGAAGCATCGCGTCACCCCCTGGGCTGTCCCGACCCCAAAATCTGCTGCTGCTGCTCTGAATCATCATCTCTCTCCTCCAGCCCTCCAGATAAGACTTAATGCCACAGTTTGACATTGATGATCAGCTCACAAGGAAACTGCGTCACATATTAGTGATTCCCACATCCAGCCTTCAGTGCAGGCTCAGGCTGGCGCATGGGAACGACGTGGTGTCATTCCGCCAAGTGTGTGTGTGCATGAGTGAGGAAGGAGGAGGGGAACGTCAGGATCATGACACGTTTCCTCCCTGTTCCCGGATGCCATCTGCTCTCCTACGACTCACTTCCTTCCACTTGGGCATGTGCTTTGTTTGTGAATGTGTCTCACCCAGGCGGCTGCCGTTGCGTGGCATGGCCATGAAGGACCCAAGGGTGCCACCGATGACACTGTGTGGCCGCCGCAGCGGTGGCTTCTTAAAGGAGCCAGTGTACTGGTGCAGGAAGGAATGCATGCTGTGGGAGGTGGGGGGGCGGCCATTCCTCATGAAGGGCTCTGAAACACAACAAAGTAGCTGTCAAAACTTCTGGTTTTGGTGAAAAAAAAAAGAGAAAGAAAAACCACTACAGATGCATCACATCTGCAGGTTAGGCACAAAGTTACAACAAATGTATGAATGAGATTTAAAGGGGACATACGGGGGTGGGGGGGGCTCAGTGCTTGACAGCATTTAATTGGATGTTTGAAGTGACTATAAACTCAAAAAAACTCCAACATAACACAAGCAAGTCACTTTGCTTGTGTGGCTTAGATCTGAATATTTCTTGTCCACCGAGTCGTTCAGATTTGCAGCGTGTGACATCACAGAGCAGGGCTGGAGTAGATTCATCCAACTTCACATCAGGCTGCGTTTTCTCTACCTCTACGGTAGAGTATGACACCAAATTTAAAAAGGGAAAAAGAAGCCCGCCCCCTAAAAGATAGGGGTGGAGTCTTGGGGAGCAGCTGGCTCCACCTCCTAAAAGCAGCCGGCATGAACGTAAAGACGTAGAGACGTAAAGATCTGATAGAAGGGAGCTTTTGTGCAGCATCTGCGTGGCAACTGCATGTCAC
Organism: Arrhamphus sclerolepis; assembly: GCA_037176975.1. NCBI lineage: Eukaryota > Metazoa > Chordata > Actinopteri > Beloniformes > Hemiramphidae > Arrhamphus > Arrhamphus sclerolepis. The sequence continues at coordinate 1,166,803 of JBAMYA010000016.1, forward strand.
AGACATTTCATCAAGACATCTGGAAAAGTTGTCAAGATATTTCTTCCTTTTAAAAAATAAAAAAAACCATCCAAAAACTATCAATCATGAGATTTAATCAGGACGACGTGTATAAAAATATTCTTTAGTTTGGTGACGATGCAGATAAGCCAGGATCCATATGGATGCCACTCATTGGCCCACCGACTTTAAATGGCCTTATAAATACCAGTAGAGTTTTTTTTCTTCCTCAAACATCAGTATTTCCGGTTCCAAGCCTCTATTGACCTCCATCACTGCAACAGAAATCCATCCCACAGCTGTTTTTTCTTGTGAGCTGTTGTTGACAGAAGATGACGGCCAAAATGTTCCGGAAAACACAAGATGTGCCCTTCTGTTCTGAAAGCTGTCAATCACTAGTGCCAGTCAACCACTTTTCACGAGTCTACCGAGCCAACAGCTTAGTAAAAATGCAGTGTTGGGCTGCCGAATCAGGCAGAACGTTATACAACCAGGAAAAGTCAAGAAAAGTGTATGTCTTCAGACCTTCTGAGCTCGTTCTGTGGGTGGGTATCGTATCTGTTCTTCCCACTTCAGACTAACATGAAACCAGCATGACGTGAAGCCACGTAGATATAAAACTCTGGTTTGGGTTTGATGGGTCACAAAATTAGGTGACCCCAAAAAGAGCATCATGATTCTGTCAAATTTAGGTTTTTGATTTAGCAAATCACTCAAAAATTACCAAAAGAAAAAACCCTAAATCAAAGTAATGTTCTCTCCAAAGTAAGGACAGAGCGCCTGTTCTTTCAAATATCTCTTCTGCTCCTCCTTCTGTTAGATAAGCTGATGCAAACGGACTCAGTGAAGTCTACTACAGCTGCTGCTGACACACGCACAGCTCAACTTCAGTGCTTCATGATTCAAATGCCCACGAGAGCTTTCTAGAAAGCTGAGCGTGCACAGAGTTTTTACAGGCCTGCGGACAAACATGTACAGGAAGATCAGACCCACGATATTTATTTTAGTGGTGTAGCTTTGGCAGTGTCTGACACAATTATCATTTTAAAGCTCATTTAGCTTAAAAAAAGAGCTTCTTTTGTTTTAAATTTAGGGTAAAGTTGAATTTCAATTTTATGCACTGAAATAAAGTAACAGCAGATACCACGTTTTAGTTTGACTACAGAGTACAAGTGTAGCTGCTTTGGAAAGATTATACAGCTGCAGCAAGTCTCAAAACAGCCGGAGAACCCCAGAATTATCAATGGTTAAATAATTAATCCATAATTCCAAGAAAGTGCCCCAGATTTGGGGATTCTCTTAGGGTTGGGGTGAAATGTTGACAGCACCTAGTTAATTCAAGGATGAAAAGTCCGTCTGGCTGTGTTCTGTGAGGATGTGAAGTCAGGGAGCAAACCAACTCAGGCAGCTCCTCTTATGCCATGTGAATGATTCACACTGCACAAATTTTACTTATAAGATTAATGCAAGACATTTCACTAGTTCAACTTGGTAAAAAATGAATTTACCGCAAGTTACACTGTGCTCCAACATACGCTGAACTGTGGCTACGACATAAATTAGAAAATTAAATCCTACATAAATGAACAACTTATTCGTTTGAATTAGATGTGCTGAAGCACAGAAGCATCTAAGACAGGCAGGACAGAGGCCCCAGAGGACTGAATTTGGACGTCTCTGGTCTAGATTAAACGATGTACTCATTCATGCAACAAAGGCGTCTCTGCAAATGATATTCAGATGCTGAAGTGTGAAAAAACAAGCAGGAGACATAAAAACTGACAACACTCAGCAGCAATGTCATTGATTCACCTGCGTTGCCTTAAACTGCCTAATCTAGTTCTTTTAATTCTGAGTATGTCCCTTTTTTATTTGTTCCAATTTGCCCCTTGTTGTCGTCCATGTTCATCTGTTAATAAAGCTTGATACCATATCTGACATAAAGCAGAGGTGCTGCTCCACTCTTTGCAGCTGACAAGGCATGTTAGAACATCACTGTCTCCTTAGCAGATTTAGCATTTAAATTTCTGCATCTGTTTCGTCTTTACAGGTGGCTGTTCATTTGTATTTAGGATGGGGGGGGTGGGGTGGGGGGAGTTGATCAAGTGTGTTTGGAGATGCATGTCAGCGCCAGGAGTGAACAGACAGAGCTGGTTGTCTGTGATCAGACTTTAATACCAGGGGTCCTGTAGACCTGCAGCCTCTGAGAAGATTGGAAAGATGTTGGTGAGTCTCTCTGATGTTTCCTTCAGGAGTTCACGCATAACAAGCAACTACTGGCAGGATGAAAGAAGATCACCCGCCGACTTTCCTCTGATCCTTTTTTTGTTGGTCGTACCCCATATTTTATCTGGCTTTTCCTTTTCTTACCAGTTCTTTTCCATATTTTTATTAAATGAATTTATTATATTACGTTACAGTAAAGGTGCTCTTACTATGGCTAAAAAAAAAAAAAAAGATTTTGTTTTCAAGTTTGACTTAAACTGTGACTCCAAAAGTAAGAAAGTGTGTGAATCTCACCGTTGTCCTTGGTGCCACCATCCTCGATGGTCATCTGCTCCGCCAGCTCAGACAGAGACTCATCGATGGTCTGACTGGGGCGGAGTGTTAACGACAGACGCTTCTTTATCCTCTTCATCTTCTCCATAGCAGGGCAGTGACCAGCCTGCGGGGCGCACAGAAACACACTTTCAACTTAAACTCAGGGATGGTACATAAATGTAACATTCCAGGAAAGTTCAGCTGCTGCTAGTGTGTGTGTGTGTGTGTGTGTGTGTGTGTGTGTGTGTGTGTGTGAGGTTACGCAGCGTGGGAGATGACACGAGCCCATGAGCATCCCAAAATACCCGGGCTCATAAATAACGTAATACGGCTTTTAATCCAATATTCATTCGTTCTGCAAATGCCTGAACAGAACATGAATAAAGCATGAAGAGAGCATGAATAAAGGATGAGAATCACACACTTGAACACAGATGTTTTTCACTTATGCAAAAATTCACACATTAAAGCGCAGAGAAATTAACAAGCTCTAATTGAAGGAGGAGAGTCAAATGGGTTTGTAAACACACACACACAAAGACACACACACACAAAGACACACACACACACGTCTGCAAGCACATGCGCATGTCGCTCCAGACGAGCGCATTTGTGTTGACGTATCAGCGTCCAGGTCACAGGAAACACCTTGCTCGGTCTGCCTCAAGCCAGTCCTTTCTCATTGTGTCGCCGTGTGTGTGCGTGCAAGCGCGTGACTGTGTGCTAACAGCTTGTGTGTGTGGAAGGAAATGCAGTTAGGAAGCAGCAGAAACTGCCCCGCCCATCCAGCCTGACCCTCGACGCAAAAACAAGTCGACCCCTGCTGTCACCATCCCTCTCCTTCTCTTTCAGTCCATCTCAAGGTTGTACTCGTACTCGTGAGACACCATCTGCTCTCTCACACACACACACGCCCTTCAACAATTTGTCTTTCATGACACGGCACGGCGTGAATCATTTCATCAATCAGTGTCACGAGTTCACAGCAGCATGCAGACACAACCTTTTTGTCAGATTCTGCAGAACGTAACAAACACAAACACTGGTAGGTTTATATTTTTGCACCAAATTCTCCTCTTAGTTGGCTGCTTTTGGTGAAAATAAAATCAAAGTTAACAGGAGAAGAACAATGACACTGTACAACAAAATATTAGTACAAACTGTTGAAGGTCAAGACGTAGTCAGCGAAATGCTTCTGGACAAAGAACGACGGAGAGTAGAAGTGATAAGGCCAGTTATGCCACACAGCACATGAAGTACATTTTAACTTTTGGAAGAAACGGATATGCCATTTGCAAATTTAGAATTTAAGCTTCTATATGAATTATCACCATAAAGAGGAGGAGACCCCTCAACTGTGCTTTTTTGTTGTTTTTTTTGTGATGGACCAGCTTCTCCATCTTCATCTCACCAACAGCCTGAAATTACTGCTGCATCTGTTGTGCCTTGGAAACAGGAAGCAGACTGCCCGTTTTTTCTTTGCCACTGATAACTGATTTTCTTCAACAGTTAAACAGCATGCTTTACAAAAAAAGAAGAAAAAAAAAAGTCTCTGTCAGTGAAAAACTCAGTGAAGAATTTATCTTTAACTTTCGAATAAACATCAAGGATCGCACGGAGCAGCACTGTTATATTCATGACCATACAGGGACAGTGGATGGACTAAATTTGACACTGTGTGCCAACCACTTTTGTTGGGACAGTTTTACCTCCCTGAGCCAGTTCAACAGACGATTTGAGACAATATTGTTCCTAAATGAAGGATCATTACCAAAAGTCTGCGGCTCAACTGCAAATTGAAGAAATGTGAGAGTTTGAGAATAAAATTAACAGTGAAGTTGGTGTGTGCAAGGGTGAGCTCAGTTTTAATGCATGCTTCCTCGTACGGTAATAACATGCTTCAAGGGCTGAGTGTAATTTTGTGTTCACGTTTGAATGCTAGCACCAAGCTGCAACTCGATCTGAAAAAGAGGCAGATTCCACAAAAGTGCAGGATGCTGACATTTCATTTCATTTTTGGACAGATAGTGCAAGCTTGGTTGGTGAGCACACTAAAGACAATTAATGCCAGAGTAATTAATTACACTTTTTAATTAGTCTGTCTGTGTTTTAATATGGTGCTTTAAAAATGAAACCAATCCATATCTAAATTAGCATTTCATCTCTGCGCTGGAGCATGTATCACATGACCGTATAAGCAGGCTGGACATGCAGGCACAAGTGAAAATAGAGGGAAAACTCAGCTGAAAACAACCTTTGTTGCAGATTTATCCAAGAATGGATTTACTTTGTGCATATAAGCCAGTGTTTCTCCTTTCATAACATTAGCTGAAGATGTATGTCTCACTGTGTCTTGTTCTTTCTAGAATTACACATTTAAAAGGCTGGGTGGTGTCAAAAGAATAAATTGTAAAATAGCTGTCACCAATCCCACTTCCTGGTTGAAGCTCATCCAGGAAGTATGCGTTGTTGCTGTTCCTCAACTTACCAGTAGGTGCTGGCTCCAAAACAGAGCAAATCCCTATTGACTCAAATGTTAAAAGTTCCAACTTTGCAGCAGAATTAAACGTATTTATGTCCTGAAACAATAATCGGTTTTGGTCTTTATAGTTAGATTTCACATCCATGATGACAACTTTTATTGTGCCACATAAAAAATAAAAAGATACTAAACAATACAGCTGACCAATCAGATACTCGGACATCATTTGACATTGGGTTTGACAGCTTTGTCCCGCCTCTTTGCAACATGACGGCGACGAAAAATGGGCTTCAGAAGATCTCTGTGCACCTCTATGGGCCCCATGACCAGATGGTTCGTCCATGGTTCTTATCCAGTCAATGTTGAAATCACAAGAACGCAATGACTGCTTTAAGTTTTTGAGTTGGTGTCTGTGCCCCGACCCCCCCCCCCCATACATCAGTACATCTAGGGAGAACACTGTAAGCAGCTGAGGTGTTACTGAATGCAAACGTTGATAAATAATAGTCACATGACAGAAGCGTGAGAATCAGATACGCATTCATAGCAATACCCAAGAACCAATCACAGAGTGAATCTGTGCAACTACATCAATGTTTTCAGAAGGTCTTTGGTCCCATCCATCAACAATAACAAATGGGGCTGATTTTGGTGTTTGTTTGATAATATTCCTACTAATTTGAAAAGAAAAAGTAGGAAATCATAGAACCTTTTACCTGAAAAGAGCCGAGATGGGCTCCTGCAGACCCCAATGACCCTAAACCGGACTAAGTGGGTGTAGAGGATGCTTGGACAGATGGATGAAAATATACAGCCAAATACTAAATGCGTGTTTTCAAACATTCCACGAAGCAAGTGTGTGTTGGGGCATCTTTTATCTTGTTTGTGTTTAGCCCACTTCACCCTGGTGGCCACCTGATAACGTCACAGACAAACACAGACGAAAAACACTCTAAAGATGCGGTGAAAACAAAAAACGCACAGAAAATTCCACCTTACAAGACCTAGTTAAGAAAAATAAAGACCCATAAACAAAACCACTGCACTGAAAAACCCCTCACACACACACATTTGTTCCATCATCCACACACACGGTCCATGAGATAAGCGCTCTTTGTCTCCCAAACAGAGAAATGTAACAGAGCTGGGTTTTATCTCTGCAGCAAGCCAAAACAAAGAAGCTCGTGTGACGTGTGTGTGTGTATGTGTGTACTGAAAATACAGCATCTGGCACATATGAATGATGTGTGTGTGGGGGAGGTTAGTGAGATTTCATCATAAAAAGCAGCATAAGCAGTCTGCCAGCGACAGAGAACGGTGCTCCCTCAGCTCCCTTCTTCTTCTTCATCATCATCAGCATCTCCAGATATTCACCAACATACACATTCGTTCTGACCCACATTCCCAACAAACCCTCCCGCCCCCACCCGCTTTCCTATGGATGCCTCCCAAGTGCATCCAGGGTAGTCTGGAGGAGGGGGACTTCAAAGGCCAAGAAGGTGGGAGACGGAGACATGGGGGGACTGAGACCTAATTACTGGGCTAATTATTACACACACTTTGCGCTCTTCCAACCTCGAAGGCTTTCATGACTTCTAACTCCCTCGTCTTTGTTTCCCTCTGCTTTCTTCAACGACAAAAATCTGACAAAGGCAATGAAACAGAAAACGAGGCTTCACATATGATCAAGATGTGGGTGAAAGTGTGAATGTGAGGAGGAGGAAGAGTGGGAGGAGAGAGAAGAAGAGCATAGGAGAGAAAATGTGAGTTTATTCCAGAGAAGGGGACTATAATGGTGTCTTTGTGTTTGGTAAAGGGCCATGAAATCACCGGAGTGACTGCAAGCATGTACAGTACTGCTGAGACAGACTCACTGAAGCCACGGAGGTCCGACTCCTGCAGCTTTCAGTAGCTACATTTTCTGTTTAAGACAGCTTTGGGAATTAAAAGTTTGGAAGTGACCAATCACATGCGAGTTTTTCCAAAATCCTGCTGGTCATTAGAAAGGTGTTCTCTCAGTAATTGCAAAACTTTGTATTTATTGTAAAGTCAGGGATCCAAAAATCCAACGTCATCCTGCTGTGTTTCCAACATCTGAAGCAGCTTACATGATGACAGTGTGTTTTACACAGATTTGGCTGCTAA
>JBAMYA010000016.1:1174065-1197533 GCA_037176975.1 Arrhamphus sclerolepis
ATGTGTCCAATCCACAGCCATTGACGCCAGTACAACTGAGCCAATCACAACAGGGCATGTGAGTGGCCTAAGATGGCTGCTGTATTGATAATAACACCTTCAAACAACAAGTTTTTACTGCAAAATCACCGTGTTATTCATAGTCCTACTCCACTGCACACCTTTGTGAATGTCTTGTTGGTTCTCATCTGTTCTGCTCATGTCATATGCTTTGTTTCTTTGGTTGAATTTTTGTTCCTTAACCACGTTGGATTGCTGTCCAACTGCGTAAAGAGGCAGTTCTTTCTGCACTTGTTGGTACTGTCATCTGGAAATTAAATCGATTAATTTTTATTTGTATAGCACATTTAAACAACCAAGGTTGACCAAAGTGCTTCAGAGCAGCTCAAACAGATAGTGCTAATATGCATCATATGCCATTCCAAATAGGTACGCCTTTAGTTTGGATTTAGACAGAGGTGGGTCAATGAGGGTATGTAACTCAAGGGAGAGTTTGGGACCAGCGACTGCTAAAAAAACAATCGTGGATGAGGTTGAGATCTCTAACAAATGTTGGCCAGCGGAGCTCTGCTGGGTCGACAAAAACGGAAAACCTCGCATAAGTTTGAAGGAGCAAGACCATTTATAGCACTAAAAACAACAAGAGCTTAAAATGGAGTCTGAACTGAACTGGGGGCCAGTGTAGAGAATGCAAGATACAGGAACCAGACTAATTCTTTGTATTGAAAAGGAAAAGAATTCGGATGGTTGGCCAGGATACCCTGTGTTGTTCTGTCACAACTTTTACAGACATCTAACAGGTTTAATTCTACGCTCTGTTGTGCTTCTTCATGTGTCCGTGGACTGTTCTCGTACTGATGTCTAGGATTTGATACTTAACATTGGTAGCATCTACGGTGGGGTATTTATTTAATTTTTTTTTTTAAAAACCAGTGATCTCAAGGCCACTCTTTCATCTAATTAACTGTAATGGTAAGCTGACATCATCTCTTCCCGAGAGAGAGAGGGGGAGAGGAGGAGGCAGGGTGGTTGCTGCACTTGAAAGAGTAAAAAAGGGAAACCCATAAATTAGTATTACAGTCATTTGTGAGATATGGTCTTTCTGAATCACATAGTTGCAGCCGTTGCATATTTTTTTGCTCACAGCTTTTAGATGACACTCTTAAACAAGGTGTCCATTACAGGAAGTAAACATTGAGTTTATGGACCTGGGTAGCTGCATTATAACAATCTTATGTGGTGCTTATATTGTCTCTGTGGCAGTGCGTTCTTCTCCTCAGGCCACTGCTTGTTGATACTGTTGCAGTCATGAGAGCTGAACTGAGCTCGTCATGTAACTTGTAAATCAGCTCAGTCGTAAATCAGACCTGTGCATATGGTGATGTGTCGACATGGTGCTGCTCCAGTTACGGCAGGGTGCGGTCTTCCAGACCTTCTCATCCTCCGGTCGACTTTCTCCCTGAGAATATCAAGTTGCAGTTTCAAGGTTGTACATCCATGCTCATGTAAGCCCCTCCCAGACCCCCCCTCACCTCAGTGTCTCAGTATCATTACTCACTTTGTTTGGGTGTGGTCTGGTCTGGACTGACTGCCTGCTTTGCACCCATGCTATTACATTTGACTTTATATGATTTGGTTTAGCGGGGGGGTGGGGGTGGGGGGGGGGTCATTTACATGAAATGCTAAAACCCTGGCTTGTGCACATTCAAGGACCTTTTCCTCCTACCATCTGCAAACCTCCAGAAATTTGACCAATCAAGTTTTCTGACTGATGCACATTGCAAAACTATTCTGGAAATGACCGTAACATGACCACTTTTCAACATTTGGCTGAAACAAAATCCCTTTGATCAAAATCAGGACTCACAAGTACAATAAAAACGTAAACTTGAAACTCTTTAAAAGGCAACCGCAAGAGCAAAGACTTCTTGAGTCACCCTCCAACCTTCGGTTTACTCTAACAATATCGTGTTTCCCCTGACTTGGATCTTGTCTGACTGATCAACATCCTCAACAATAGTTTCCCGACATTTGTTTCATTTTAAAATTGTTCATTAACTTCATGTCATTTACTCTCCATCTCCAACTGCTGGTTCAGTGGCCGACTCCTCCCACCATTATAGCCTGGTAGAGCTCAACCTCGCTGGTATTTGTGATCTTGTGACAAACAATCTAATTAAAAGGAGTTTATCTTTAAAAAATAAAGCTCAGTCAAAAAGCTTCAAAGTGAAATCTGACCTCACACAGGTGCTCAATTTAGACCTTTCCTCAAATATAAACTGTTTGCTTTCATGAAAAGAGCTGCCTTGGGTTTGGCTGCATCATCATCCCATCATCTGCAGGGTGTGACCTGCAGATGATGGGATGATGGCGCTGCTGATATGGACGGTATACATTACAAACAAAACACCACTGTCGGTCCTGCATGATGCACACCAACATGAAGACTTCAAAGAACACTGAAAGGGTGTCACTTTCCCTCAAGCCTCGCGGGTGGATGAATTCAGGCATTTGATATCTCTGACTACCTGAGAAACCAGCTTAAATAAATCATTTCTCGACAGTTTAATATAAAAAAAGTAGTTTCTTCTGGTTCCCTGACCTCTATAAAACAGCAGTCGTCTGAATTAATCTCTCCCAATTCGTGCACTTTTGAACCCAGTCAGAAACTGAATCATAATTTTTGAGATGCAAAAGTTAAAGCTGAAGGAATTTTGATCAGCAATCCTCGCATCACTGCAAACCTATTAGCACTGTCATCAGCGCCCATTTCAGCTGAACCCAACTGAGTACAGTCACAAGTATGTGTTTGTGCGCCTGTAAGGACATGCACAAACAGACATTCAGTGCTGTTGCCCAGTGCAGTGGGCGCTTTCCACTGAAAGCCCTTTTGTTTTGTTTGAGAGAAAACCAAACAAGGAGCTTCAGCATGACTGACCCAGAGGGGTGATCTGAAATAACCCTGTATGTGTGCGTTTGGAAGCTTACAAAAGCCTGCAAAGACCACCAGTACCAACAGCTGAAACATGTCTTCGGGTGATAAAGCGATGCGGGAGGGGAAGAGGAACAGATGAGAGCCCTGACAAGTTTTCAGCGGCGAGATTTAACAAGAAGTGAAACTGGTGTCAGAAAGTTTGACTTGATAAACACCAAAATCCCACATATATTGGTTTTTATTGCTGACACGATGCTCCACCCTGAAGCTTCAACGTGCTGAGTAACATCGATGCATCGATGAAAATTAGGGGGAAAAACAGAACTTCTAGCTGCTAGAAATCGATGTGATCTCCAAACTCCTTTTTTCTTGTGTGTGTGTGTGTGTGTGTGTGTGTGTGTGTGTGTGTGTGTGTGTGTGTGTGTGTGTGTGTGTGTGTGTGTGTGTGCGTGTGTGTGTGACGACTCCCATCTCACAGACTGAGAGGAGTTTTCACCCAGATTGTGTGTCCGACTCCAACAGTGAATGGTCCGTGGAGGTTACAAGCCGAATGCTGAAAGTGAAAATTGGCTGAAAATGAGCTTGGGAAGAGTGGGGCCTATAACAACTCATTTCATTTAACAACTAGAGCCAAAACCGATAAGAAACAATCAAGTCAAGATGCAAAGCACCAACAATTAACATTTTTTAACACCTGTGCTGACCATACAGTAGGTGACTTTGCCAAAAATCCTAGAAAGACTTTTAAAAGACTAATTTATTACACCCCCTAGAGCTATAAAGCCAAAAATCTATTATACGTTTTTAAGTCATTATTCATACAACCAGATTAAGTACGCCAAGTTGATGGCTGACACAGAACGACACAGTTTCCATTAAACAAAACTAAAGATTCGTTTGAGTTTGTTGCAGCTCCTTCTGTAGAGTTTCCCCCAACACTGGCCGGCTATGATGTCACAGGAGGTGGCATTTTTTTGTCCAGTCATATTCTAAAGGTTGTGTGTATTTCAAAGAGCAAGTATGGTTTCCATCCCAGTGAACTTGCTGGTCTTGAATAACTCCTAAAGATGAGGTGACTAGAGAGTGGAAGGGATAAAAATTTAATTACTGGCCTTCATTTGTTTAAAACACATTTTTGAAAAAACATCTCAACGCCTGATCAATAGTGCCCGTAAAAGTCACATTTCATTGTAATATAGTCAATCGTTAAGATCTTGCAAAAACTAGTGAAACAGCAATGTTAATTTTCTAGAAAAACCTCAAGTTTATAAAGGCTGCCAGTGTACGCAGCGGTGATGAACGTGGAACTGAGCGTGAACACAAAGATTTTCATTAAAACCCACAGAAACGGTCTCAGCTGACAACATAAAACAAGATGAATCAGACTGAAGAGTGACTGAAAGGAGTTTTCCTCTCAGGCTCTGAGTTCAGTATCTGGGAAAGTGGGAGGAACTGAATTTAAAACAAGAAGCTTGGAGTCGAGCTGCACGCAGAAAAGACAGTTTAGATGGTGGGGCGTCTGATGCGGATAACACCAGGACGCGTTCCTGTGGAGGCATTTTGGACATATCAAACTGTGAGGAGGCGCTGGGGCAGAACAGGAGGGCTTTTATACCCCATCTGGCACTGGCATCCTAGCGTGGTTTGGAGCGGTGCTGTCTCATGGCTACCTTGCTGCCCCAGCTGTCACTGCAACCTTGACCAGGACTGAGATAACAGAAAGAACTAATGACGCAGTAGTGAAGAGACCTTTCATGACAGTTTTAAAGCATCATGTAGCCCAGTTTCATAGAAGCACTTACTTTGCTTCCCAGTCATGGTGAAAAACAAAGAGCATTACAGACCAAATTATCTGCCAATCTCAGACAAATACAAACATGACAGGAAAAGAAGATAAAAGGCCAAAAAGAGGAAGAAAAACTGAGTCGTGGTTAAAGGAGGAAGATGGGAAAAATGGGATGAAATGGGGTGAAGGAAAAGCGTTATTTTTAGGTGAGATGGGTGTTAAATACACAAACACAGAAATAAATGTACTGTACATGGCGCACCATTACCCTATCTGCCTACTGCCACATGACAAAACACAAAGCCCGCAGGCCACGAAACATACAGGGAACTCAGATGACAAACATGCACAAGACATGACTGCAAACCAGACACTGCAGTGTCATCCGGTTGCTGCAAGAGTTAGGTAAAGGCTCGAGGGAGAGAGACAGAAAGAAGAAGAAAAAAAAAAGCAAAACACACTGGGCATGTGCAGGGCTAGCTTGAAGTTACGCCATTGGCAATACACTTTATTCATCCTTCAATTACAAAGCACAGATCGCGTGCAGGAGAGCTGATCCTCTTATCAGCTGTTCACACCAGCTATAATCAGAACACAAATACACACACACACAGACACACACACACACCTGGTGGGTGGCAGTGCTCTCAGCAGCAAGCAGGCCATGATCCAGGTTAACCGTATTCTAATACATGCATTCATTGTACATGTAGGGTAAGACATTTTTAACATCAGTCTGGTTTCTTTTTACAGCATCAATCAACACACTCAAATAAAAGTTAAAAATGAAAATACATCATGTTGCCGTCAAACATTTGAAGGGCATTACTGCTCAGCTCTGCAGTTTCACCACAGCCCTACACAGGAAGTTAGCGCCTTTCAGCTCTCTGCTCTGATTTTATGGCTCGCAGAGTTTTATTGTGGCTCACTCTCATCGGCCTCGTCACGCCGCAGCTGTTCCTCAACACAGAAAAAGCTCTGATGAACACCATTAAACAATCGATATAGTTCGCAACTAAATGGCAGCACTGTGGAGAAAGATGGGGGTCGCCAAACAAAGGAAGGCAAGTTTTACACTTGAGCGATAAGTTCAAGAAAACACAAAGTACCACAAAACATCAGGTTAGGGAAGAACAATGTTCCAGCGACCTGCAGCACAAAATGAAAATCTGGGATTTTTCTTTAACTGAAAACAGCCCTACAATCTTTTATTTTTTATTTTTTCTAGCTATTCTCATGTTGATCAGTGTTCATAATGAGACAGTGGGAAAATACAGGGGAAAGAAGTATGTAAACCTTTAACTTTTGTTTTCAATGTGGCATTAAATGTGATCTGATCTTTATCTTCATTTACATTAATGTAAAATAATTACAACAACAACAATATGCTTAAGATAGCTTAAGTTTCTGTTTCTTTTTTGAACACAACCCTTGAACATCGACAGCACAAATTAAGTAGATCTTTGGGAGTTAAAAACTGTCCAACCTTCTTTGGCAGAAATGACTTCCACCAAGTGCAGCGTTTCCTCTACATTCATTAGGAGCGACGGACCACCGCTCCTTTACATTTCTGGGGGGTTTAGTTTGTTTTCTTATTGTCGCAAATACACCACCGCTGTATGTTTCCACCTTCACAGCAGAGTCCTGCACTGGGTCGAGTACACGCGAGTACTAAGGTAAACTACAGATAACTGTCTTGCAGTATCTACTTGTTTGGGGGGTGAGGAGGGGGTGGGGTATTAATACGACGTTAATTACAGGCGAGAGCGAGGCCTTGAAAGTGACGTCACGTCAGGTACCAGGTCAGACAGTCAGAGGAGTGTCCTCTTGGAAAACAGGCAGCGACGCACCGGAGAAAAGGTGGACTTATTAACTCATAAAAGATTAAACATCCGGAGCTGTTACATGCAGGCCTTAAATTACCGTAACTCTTCAACCGTTTACGCCATCAACGTAGTTACAATAGATTTTGAAAGCTAAGAAATGCAGCTTTGCGCTGATATTTGCGATTCCTGCGCTGTGTTATGTAGCCGCATGAAAGGAGGCAGAAAGAGAGGAGAGTGCAAATATTGAATATTTAGAGGTTTTTAGGGGTGTTTTCATGGTCCTTAAATGTCTTCTTGCTATCTAGTATTTTCAGAGTGAAGTGAAATATCGTTCCTGAGAAAAACGCCTGCTCATTTATCAGCAGTATCAGTGAAATCAAAAAGGTCCAGGCAAACAACTGCTTGTGGTGTTGTGTTATAGTTGAAATTTAATGTCTGTCGTCTCAAAAGCTTTGGATCTGGTCATCTACAGTGTTTATGAAGACAAAACCTGCTGAAACTTCAGGTTTGTTTGTTTTTTTTCTTTTGTTATTTCACAAAGTTTAAAGAATCTATAAAGGTATAAAACATACAATTTCTTGAGAGATTTCAAAAGCTGAAAATGGGCAAAAGAATCAACTTAAGACACTTTTTGAGAAATTTATTGAACAAAAAAGAAAATAGGACCAAGTGAATTATTATTATGGGTGTAAAAGGGTTAAACAGACATTCGAAAAATATTTAAGACCAGCTAACGTTACGTAACATATCGGTAGCTTAATTGAGCCCGGTGCCAACATTTATTTATGTGCTTTTATTCATCCTGGGTCAGACCTGCACAACAATCAGGGAGACGTTTTTTCCTTTTTTCTTCCCAGAACTGCTTCAGCTCAGACACGTCTGTAGCACGTCTGGTTTGACATCCAGAGACGTCTTTAAACCTTTGGCTGACACTCGCAGGTTCTCCTTTGCCTCACGGAGGACTCTGCGTTCTTCCTTTGCATGGTGCCCAGACTAGTTACAGTTCTAAATCATCTCCTTTTATAACCAGTTCATCTGACTGGGGGTTGACGGATGCCTGGACACTTTAAGATGCCACTGTATCCATAACCAGCCTCATGAAGAGCAGCTACTCTTCATCATGTGTGTTCAGAAATCTTTTTTCAAGGCATAGTTTACATCAGAACATTAAACTTAAAAGGTTTGAGTGCCTTTTACCAAAGCAGCCCTAAACCACGCCTCCAAGTTCATTTCATCAATCAGCTTTTGCTGAAAGAATCAGGTCCAGGCGCCACAAAGTCGTATCCGTCAAAAAAAGCGATTGGAAACGGAGCTGACTTGAAAAGTGCAGGCGTCCACATGAAGAAAAACCAGTACATACGTCAGCCCTTAGATGGCGCACGTCTAACAGAAGAACGAGCACACAGGTCTGAACCAGAGAAGAAGACACGGAGCATGAGCAGAATCCTACGCAGTAAAAACAGACAGAAGAAGATGAAGATGCAGCTGAAGGGGGGTTGAAGAGGTGGCGCCATTACCGTAATAAAGATAGCGACTTCATTCTCCACACAAAGTTGCTCCAGCAGCATCTTCACATACCTGGCTTCAACGATGCGGTTTTTAGCTGTGAAACTGTGGTTTCGTGTGTCTGAAAGGCCAAACTGGAACATGCTTGAATTCACCCTAAACCTGCTTCATAGTCTGGGAACTCACTTTTCCTTTTTTTCTTCCAGCACTGTGGATGTTTAATAGGTGCTCAATAAAGACAAGATCCAAATATAATTAGTTTTTTTTCTGAAGTATAATCTGTTTTTGTGACAATCAGATCGCATTTTATTGCAAATTCTTGCAAAAAGCTAAACAAACGAATGCAATACAAAACTCCGTAAATTCCAAAAGGTCCATGAAAATGCTTTATTTTGAGTATTTATGTGTTTTGCCATTTTGTCACTGCCGGTATAAACAAGGAACTTGCCTTTTTTTCTACTTCATACTTACCTGTATAATGTGATGAAAAGCCTAAAACACCCTATAAAATCTGCTCATGTGGCCCAAGACTAGACCTCCTACACCTGTTGTTAACTTGCCCTTGTGGTGATCAGCACTCACGTGCACACCCTCCACCTCCTCCCGCCTGTCTCTTACATAATGTTTGTCTGTCTCAACGCACATCAGATTAACGGGGGGTTAACGAGAAGCTTCCGGCCTGTTTGTCACACACGTACACACAGCTAGATGAACTCAACATCCAAGAATGTGCATTTTCCTGTCTAGATGTTTCCTTGGCAATTCAAACGCACAGCTGGAGATGGCACATTCCAGTGTGGAGAGATGGAAAACTGAAATGGCCGAAGATGTGATCCCAGTCGCAGTGATTTAAGCAAGTCACGTCGTACTGAAACAGACGCAATAAAGAAAATTATGAGTTTAATAAAAACCTCCAAGATCCTAATGGCAACGTTAACACTGTGAACCCTCGAAAGAAAAAAAAAAAAAAGGATATCAGTGACAAACGTGACTAAATCTGTTTTTAAGCAGTCTGAGGGTGTATTCACGCTACTTGAGTTGTACAGTGATGCGACCAGGCATGATTAACCCTCCAGATCCCCCAGTTGGCCTTCACTCACGTTACTCAAGCCTCAAACATCCCGCGTGTCATCATGTAGACACACACTATACACACATACTGTAAAAGCCTAATTCTACTTCTTTCTCCTCTTTATTGGTGAATTTGCATAGTAAACTGCTCCAGCAGAAGATAACAAAGGAGATCACAAAGAAGACGTAGAATAAATTGATCGTCACGACTTGTAAGGAATTGTCCGTAATTATGCTAAAGATAGATTTTTTTTTTGTTAGATTAGCAAAACTGACAAATTTAGAAGACAAGCAGAGATGCAAATCACCACAGAAAGTGTTAAAAAATTAAAAAGAAAATCATAAAACAAATGATCCTGCAGCTTCAGCGCATTTGTCACAGAAACAGCAGCTATTGTCATCCAAAACCAGAATGAACTCTATGAATTCAGCAGAGGTGGACCTCACTGACATTTTCTGCAACTTTAATAGAAAAATATTTTAGAATTTTAGCTTCAAGACAATGACGATTGTAAAGGTAGGTAGTTTAAAATTAACAAAGTGCAGTATGGCATGGCTTTCCGGGACGGTTTTCTGTTTTAGAAAGGCGAAGTGAACAATGTTGTTGCCGTAGTAACCCATTAAATTATGGGATACAGGACACAGACATACAAAGCAGGCAAGCAACTTTTTTTGGCTTGTTCCTTTTCTAGTGGTCTCGTGCTCCAGATGCTGATGTCGCACTGGTTTTAGCTTAGCTTTAGTTTAGGACTGGTTTTGGTTCGAGCTCGGGACTGGAACTGGGGGTGTAAATGCCAAGTTTCATCACAATACAACAAATCAATCATCTCGATGATTCGATGTTTGCTAAAATTAAAAAATCTGCAACAATATGATTTTGATTCAATTCCATTCAGGAGTTAGTGATCAATATGAACCAATACATCATGCTGACTGAGCATGACATATTGGTTCTACACTGCTTCCACTCATATCAAATCACAGAAAGTAGCTAAAGTATAATTTTACCTGTTTATTTCTGGGTTAAGTTACACTGTTAAATGATAAACAATCTGTTTATTTAACAAAGAATATGCTAAAGAAGACCACCTGATGTATTGATATTGATTACATGTCAGTGTTTTCATTTTGTATCAAAGTTAATCAATCATTCATCGTTAAATCAATGTATCAAGGTAGATTGATGGATCACACTACACCAAGATATTAAAGCAATAAATATTTATATGCTGTGCTACAATATTAGACAGTAAAGCAATGCAGCACCACTGATGCAGGTGAAAAAAAAATCCAATGCATTTCTACACACAAATATTGCCCTTTTCTGTGCTTTTAATTTGAAAAGCTGCAAAGAAAAAAAACAACAAACAAGGCTTTGCTACAGATCCTCAGCAGAGCCGTGCAAACCAGTCACCTGCTGCTGCCAGGTATGGTCATCCAGACGAAAACCACACCCAGCAACACAACAACTAAAGCAACACCTCAACAAAGAGATTTGAGGTCATTTTACACAACTGAGCAAGAGGCGTACCATCTCCCTTCCTCTATTATCACCTCTTCTTGTCTGTGGTTTTTCTGTTTTGTGTCTCCTTTCTCACGCCCTCCAATTCCCAGAGACAGTTTTTCCGGATCTACCTCCATTCACCCCGAGGCCTTGGGGAACAGGTGTTGTCGGCCTGAGGGCCTCTGTTACGCGTCTGTGTGTCACTCCTGTAACCCACCGATGGTTTGCACTCTTTCACATCTTTGTGCCAAGCCATGAGGGACGTCCCTGCCTGAGACAGAGAGACGCAACATTTCCCATAAACTCATTACATCAGACATAAGCAGACCAAAGGATGTTTCTTTGGCTACTTCTTCTACTGCGACACACAAAGTTTATCCACCCAAAGCTGCCCTTTCTGATTTCTCTAGCTCAGTACAACATTTTTCTGATCACATGAATGCAGACAACTCACTCAGAAAGCCAACCTCAACTGGGCCTCTTACTTCAGCTAGCGACACAAGGCCGCTATCATCCATGTGGACTCAAGCAAAAACCAACAAGTCAAAAGTTAGCAAGGCTGCTGTGGATATGCGTTGCCAAACCAAAGCTCTGGCTGACTGGAACACGAACACCTGTTTATGAACATTACGGCTGTTTGCACTCATGCACTGCAACCCTGAACTTCTGTAGACATTTCTTGGAGTTGTTGTGAGACTGGACATTGTACAGATGTAGCAGCTGTTTACCAAAGACTAAAGTCAAGCTAAGCCTGCAGAACTCTCAGCAAGCGAGTGGGTGTGTTCATGTCGTTATCACGCCACTATTATGTTCTTTAAGGTTCTAAGGTTCAATGTATTTAGATTTTGGGCATTTAATTGATAGTTCAGGTGCCATAAGTTAGATGTGGATATGTCTAATCTACTTTGCTCTTTTGAAAACAACACTGCATGACTCCAGTACACATTATCTTGAACAGCAGGGACCAGCTGCTCTTGTTCCTCTTTCTTGGCTGCAAGCAATCAAGAAACATGGTGGAACAGACATTCTATTTCTTGCCTCAATGCAACTTCATCTAATGCCTCTGGTGCCTTCCTAAAGATCTGCTGTCAATCAAAGTATCTGGAACTGTGCACAATTTTTGTGGTTAGTTGTACAGTCGTGGCAACTATCACTACTCGTGCTGCATTGTTGTTTTAATTACAACGGAGCAGATTATCAGCGTGTTTGCGAATGTTCTGGGCAAAGCTGGGCTGGAATTGATCTGACCTTTCAGATAATGATGAATGAGATACTAACTGATGCTGAGACCATGCAGATCCTGAGAAATAAGAACAGGAGCGCCAGGAAACTCCAGTCATTACAGTCGCATTTCAGAGAGAATTAATTAGACATGGCTGTATTAAACAGCAACAAGGCTCGGCTACATTCTCTCCGGGCGTCACAAGTGTCAGCAGTCCAATTTTCAAGCCTGTTTCCTGTGAACTTTCAATGCACTTTATTGGCAGTGATTGTAGATGCCGCCTGTCTGGGAGGCGATGATTAAGCCGCCGGGAGCAGAGCAGGGTAATTACAGATTCCCTTCTTTTTTTTTTAGTGATTATAAAAAGAACCTTACAGCAGAGGTAGAGCAGACAATGATGATGGTCTTGCACAGTTTGTCTAGAGCTCAAACACTTCATGCTAACTAAGCAAAATTATATAAACAAATTTAACCAGGAATTTTATTTAAGGGGACATGCTATGAGGAAAAGGATGCTTTCTGTCTCTGAGAACATATATTTGGATGTTTGACCTTGTTTGGGGCCTCCTGAGTGTGAAAGTCAGGCTGTGGTCACTGTAAATCTAAGGTGGGACGTCAAAACTCCTCTGGTCTTGCTGTTTACTTTGCTGTCACCAGCAAATTCATCAGCAGTTCAACTTTCAACTATGTCAAAGAATAAGCAAATTTACATAACTGTAATGCTTTCACTTGTGTTTGTTGGAGGTGGTTGAGACCTCATGATTATATTTGTTGAGGTGAGTCAGGCAGGCTGGTGAAGTCTGAGGCTAGACCGGTGGTCTAGTCAAAGCACTGACGCAAGAACAAGCTGGTGCCTGTGTGTGAATCTTCACAGGTCTTTTTACCTCAAATATGGTGACAATAAAGCAGGATTTGTAAATAAATATGCTCCACAAAAGAGATGCAGATCATGATTATGGGATCAAAAAGCACCAAGTATAAAAAATCTTTAAGCAAACCTTTTGCTTGCTTGCATTAAAAATAAACCTGCCTTGCCTTGACTGGTCTACTCCCTGCTGGCTAGCCTTCATCATGACTGCCAGAGCCTGGGGGTACCAGAGGCTCAAAACAAGCGTTAATGGCAACAGCAAAAAAATACAATAGAAAACTGCTTGGCGCTGGTACAGAAGATTTGGCAAATCTTTCGTGGGCTCAACTCACATATTGAACTCACATAGTGAGCTCTATGTGTTTCTGATGCTCACAAACTTACAAATTACTTCTGGTCTGTGGACTTTGAATTTGTGTGACTTTTCAGACTCCGCTGACGTGCCTCAACTCACAAATGCATTTTTTTTTAACAAGGAATGATCTGGAACCAATCAGATATCTTCCTTGTTTCAGCCAATCATAAGAACTCACCGTACATGGGAAATGATTTGCTCATAAGCCAATCACATTAGACCATTCAAACAGCGCTATCCCAGCTAGCACACATGCATCTGGCTGATATCGGCCATAAGACAGTACATCGGCTGCTAATTATAATATCTGATGAACATCGGCTGAAGAGGTGGATCTTTTCAGTTGTTTTCCCAGATCATCAAACCTGTGGGCTCGGTTGGGCCGGCCCACTGCTGTTGGCACCGCCCAGACCGCACACACACATGTTGCTAATCTTGGCCAGATAAAGTTTTATCGGCAAAACGGCGCATGAAGAACATTTGCTCATTGGCAAGAATGAATTTTGCTCCAGTAGCAGCTTTAGCTGCTACTGGAGCAGCTTTAGCTCAACAGGCTGAGTAACAGTCTATCACTTAGTAAATAGTGGGTTCCTTTCCAGATTTTTTTATCCATTTATTTATTTCTTTTTAGCCACGTTTATAAACATTGGTCGGTGGTATTCTTGTAGTATTCTTGCTACTTTTTCTTTTTCTTTTTTTTTTTTTTTATTAGAATACCATGGAGTATACCAAAAGAATACCATAGAAAATACTACAAGAATACCACGAACCGATGTCTGTAAAGTTGAGCTTAAATAAATAAATAAATAAAAGAAATCAACAAAGTCAGGGCTGGAACTGAACCCACGACATCCTGAGTGACAGACTGTCGCTCAGCCTGTTGAGCTGAAGCTGCTCCAGCAGAAATGTGAAGTGAACTATGGTTGAAATGGTATGGTTTCCTTTAAATGGGGGTTTAAATTATTTGAAGTTGTTCACGGCTAATTGATGATGGTGGATGAACAAAAAAATAA
The DNA here is from genome assembly GCA_037176975.1 of Arrhamphus sclerolepis. Lineage (NCBI taxonomy): Eukaryota > Metazoa > Chordata > Actinopteri > Beloniformes > Hemiramphidae > Arrhamphus > Arrhamphus sclerolepis. The sequence goes on from JBAMYA010000016.1 coordinate 1,188,152, forward strand.
ATAAATAAGGTATTTTTCTTCAGGTTATTAAGCCCACTTTCAACACCCAATTGAAAGATCTCATCCGTCTGATTAAACAGTGTGTTTGATGAATATTTCAGCATTTTCACTGTCAAATGACACCAGTTTACAGTCAGCGTTCACATTAGAGAAAGTAACTTCAGCTTAACTTAAGCAGTGTATGTTTTTTTATTATTATTTGAATGTGTAACCTCTGCGAGTGTGTGTGTCGGTGAGTGTGTAATCCCTGTCTGCTGCTGTGCTAACAATGCCACCGCTTAATCTCCAGATTATGAGCCAATCTCACCCAACTGAATCTCAACAGCCAAATACACACACGGTAAAACAATATACAGCAAAGCATGAGAACATACAAAAAAGAGGTATATATGTAGACGCTGTCCAGAAAAATATGAATATTATAGTAGATTCTAAGAGAGTAAAGAAATGTAGCACGTTTGATCCTTTTCTTTTACAGAGTGGTTGTGGAAATGGATAGAAGCCACTGAATGCATCACTTTTTAATATGTTTAGGTAAAACTGTACTTCAAGTGCAAAAAAAAAAGTAAACGATGATTCAAAACAAAAAAACAATGCGTCATCAAAAACATGTGGTCAGACAGAAAGCAGAAGCTGCAGCTCGCGTGTCGCAACATTTCTGTCTGAGGAAAACAGCTGGGTGCTGCCGCTAATTATTGGAGATAAAATGGAGGAGAATGTTTGGCCAAAAATAGCATTTGTTTACTCATTTCATTCCTTTGATAAAGTGATCAGATGTGTGTCAACTCAAAGTCACACTTGTGACCTGAAGAAAACGTTTTCAGTACCAGAGTCCAGAGGTGATACGGCCTCAAACCAAACAGGTAACTTGATTATGATAAATGCACAATTATTTTTGTTCCGCTTTATCTTTTTGCCCTCATAGATAATGAAAAGTTGTTTTTTTCTGGAAATACTCTCTTTTCAATAACAATGCACATTTCTTTGTCATTTTAAAGTAAGTGGAGGGAAACCATTTATATGTCAAACAAGTAAAATAATTGAAATAAGTGACATGGCCAAGATAAAGTCAATTATTGGTTCCGAATATCGGTTTGGAACAAGTTTTCATTAATTTCCCAGCCCTACCAGAGTAATTAAGTTTTGGCATAAAATAAGTGACATCAGACATTGATGGTAGGAAACTATGTCTTTGAAAGCAGTTCAGGAGACCAACAAACGGCAGTACGCAGTTTGAATTCAGTTATGTTTATGTCCCATTAGGCATCAATATTTGTCTGCTCAGATTCACTAATTTAAGTTCTGATACAGAGAATTAAAAAGTGAGTAAAAAGTTGTCAGATCTTTCTACCTGCTTCGGTTGTGATGATCTGTGCTACATTCACTTTTCCTCTTTTCTTCCATCTTACTTTTAAAGTGTCAACAAAAGACAAAATTCATTTTTCACTAACTGATTTATTCATTCCACAAAATAAAACCCCCACAGTCTCAACAAGGGGCAGGCCAAAAACAACCAAAAAAAAAAAAAAGTACAACTCCATCCAGCGTTTCTCTAGTTCAGTTTGTGAAAAGTTCATTTGCATCCAGAAAGAAGGAGACTCAACACTCTAATCTAGGTTTTACTTCCACAATAAAAAGGAAGACAAACTAAATATTTGCACAGTAGCTACTGAACGTACCAGACAGTCGGCCAGTAACAAGCCAAATAAAAACTTCACAAACCAGATGAGTAAATCCATCGGCATGACCCCCTCCCAGAAAAACAAAAACAAATTCCTCGAATCTGCACCATTCAGACAAGTCACCCAAAAATGCCGTGAAAAAAGCAACAGTCACCCGAAAAGAGAGCTGTTTGCATCCCTGGATGACGAGTCGCAGGTGAGATGACATTTCTGTGCAGCGGTACACGTGAGGGCATAACAGTAATAATCTTTGATTAACTGACTAAGTCGACTGTGAACATAATAATTAGTTGTAGCCTTTGAGTGACGTGATGTGATTCATTTCAGAATTGTCAGTATCAGACACATATATACTGACATTTGCAGTCAACGCTAATGAAGGTGGCTTGTTAGAAGGGTCGACAACAGCCTCTTTAAAGACCCAAAAACACTCCAATATATCAGATTTTTGACGACAACATTACCTACATTTTTCACTGATTAAAGCTAGAAAGAAGCTCTGTGAGCGCGTCTATGAAAGAGAGAAAGCAAGAGAGACAATGAACTCCCAACAATTCACATTCTTCAAATGACTCACATAACTTTCACATCAGCGTGTCTGTGTGTGTGTGTGTGTGTGTGTGTCTTCACATGGCTCCCACTGACTGTGTGCATTTGCACTGCATCCAGCACATACTAACTGTACTCACTTTAAAGCCCTAGAATTAGCCAGATCCACCAAAAAAAAACCAGTAATTATGACGTAACCTACATAATGGCCACCCTGGAGCAGAGCAGCAGCAGGAAACATTTCCCATCAGGCCCTGGGGCTAGAAGCTAGACCCAGAATTTTTATTTTAGTTCACATTTTCTGCAACCTACTCAGGTGAAAACAATACAACAAAGAATACACTGGATGTCCCTTTCTCATGAGAGACATATGGGCTTATTGGGCTTCTGAAAGCACACAAACACAAGAACACATGATCACACATTATGTTCAAAGATGAACCAATAAAAAAAATAAAAAAAATGTGATCATAATTGCTGCCTTCACTAAAACACAAGAAGCTGCACCTTTGTATAATCTGCCTTTCATTAAAGGAGCAAACTCACCAAGACTAAAAGCATATTTTTGAAAAATTGATTTTGAGAAGCCAGTTTTTATTTTATATCGTTCTAATACTTACATTTTACTTATATGAGATAACTGGAAAACTGTATGGCTATTTTTATACTGGAGGAGAATTTTGTAATAACCATGAAGCAGAGCACTTCTCAATAATCGGTATGTAAATGATTAAAAGGCATCCCTGTGTTGGTAAATATTCTGGCCCGTTTAATATATAGCATATCAGCCAAAAATAAAATCAACATGAGAAATCAGCCTGCGTCTACCGTGGTTTCTAAAATTAATCAAAGAAAAGCCCAGATCAGTCCACCTCTTAATGGAAAGAAAGAGAGAAACAAAGAAAAATGCAGAACAACACAAAATGCACAAGAGCAGAAACACACAACATGATATAAATACAGACAAGTGGGCTCACAAACAGCACACTGAAAAGGTTTTGCACATTTACAGCTACAAACATACTTTTCTGATCAATAAAACATGCGAGTTTATGGAGAATAGAAAGCGGTATCAAGCTGCTGGGCTGGTTGTCCATGGCAACAGTGTTTGGAGGCTGATTGGCAGTAACTGGAGCCAGCTTCACCACCAGACTACAGAAGAGTTTTAAATAATTACAGAACACTTTACTTCAGATGAGTACAACACATCTCAGTAGTCTGGCTTTGTGCAGTGCTCCCACTACTTTTTTGGTTGAAAATACAGGTTTTGCAGCTTTTGCAAATACAAAAGTTGCTAAATAAGTCTATAGTTTTACCAGCAAGATATAGAAAAACTCCAGGTGATGTATTTCACGCATGCGTCACTTTTTTCCTTTCAAAGACTCTTTATTTTTCTGTTTTGCTTTTATTTCTACTATGAAGTTAATGTTAACTAATTACATCATAAATCATACTGTATGCTAAGTAGCACCTATAAAAGTGCATTATGGGATATGCTAATATTTTGGGTATTAGCTTATTAAACATCAACCCCAGAAGGGAGCATTCATCTCATCTGATGACTGACATCACTTGGTCATAGTTAGCAATTATATTAGCTGCTGGCCACCTGCCAGTCACACTGTTAATAGAGATTACAACACCATTTTGTGAATGCTGCATGTGATCCCTTTGCTCAAATAGTGACATCCATCCATCCATTAACTTCCACTTATCTGAATTCAGGTCGCGGGTGCAGCAGCGTAAACAAGGAGGCCCAGATCTCCGTCTTCCCAGCCAGCGCCTCCTGCTCTTCTGGAGGAATACTGAGGCATTCCCAAGCCAGGTGAGAAAATGTAATCTGGGCTCTGCCCTGGAGCCTCCACTCAGTCGGAACCCCAAAAGGAGGTGTCCAGGATGCATCCTGAAGAGACGTCCAAACCAACCCAACTGGCTCCTCTCAATAAGGAGGAGCAGCAACTCTACTCAACATCTCACCTGCCCAGCCATCCTTCGAAAGAAACTCGTTTCGGCCGCTTGTATGTGTGGTCCCATTCTTTCAGTCACTTCCCAAAGATTATGACCAAAGGTGAAAGTATAACATAAATCTATTTATAACCTGCATCCCACCACCTGCAGGAGGGGCCATATCATATGAGTCAGGTATGTGATACTGAGGAGGTTGCCGTCATGAAAACTCACTCCTGGGACTTTGAATGTTGCTATTTAGTGGCACTTCAGCGAAATGAGAATATAGTTCCTTATATGTATCGATTTATAAAACTGTACCATCTCATTTTCAGCCGTTATTTTTAAATAAGTTATATGCACAAGTCCCAACATGTAAAGAGTTGGAGTTATTAGGAAGTTGAATTAGGCTGTGTAGCAATCCACTTTCAACTACACCAATATAGTCCTGCAGGGGCTTTGCAGGCTGGGTTATTGGGTGTACAGAGTCAAGAATGATATTTACTCTCTTATCATACTCTGGAGATGACAGACAATAAGCTTTAATGACGTGCTAAATACTTGGAATTTCGTTGCCATGTTCAATACTCTGCTTTTAATGAAGAATTAAATGTGACTACGATGATTTTTAACATCAGAACCAAAGACTTGTCCACAACTGATTTAACAGTGATGAAGTGTTTAGCACAAACTTATGCCAGATACAGCAGTTTCATACTTCCATCCTGTTTGCAGATTGCCTTATGCCACAAATACCTCATCTTACTGTATTTTTCTACTTGGAAGAGCAAACCAAACACCGGCTAGGTGGTTTCTGGGGTTTCTTTTTGTGGGGTGTCACCATTGCCTTTAGAGGTTCTACAGCATTTCTTTTCCATCCAAAAGGAACGTGGTCAACTTGAGGAGAGGGAAGAGATGTAAAAGTTTCTCATCTATGCAGGATATGTCACAAATATGAATATCCACTCTCGCTCATCCATATATTGGCTTGGCTCTCGGCTTGGTGGTCATGCAGCGCTCCACTGTCAGTAACCACATGGTTAAATTAATCCAGGCTCATATGATATGATTTTAGCCTGTAAAGCTCAGAATAATCACATAAAGACAAGCTTGGTTCAAACTCAAGCAGTAGAAGAGTGTGGCTCTGAGTGAAGCAAAAAAGTAAAAATAAAAATAAGAACATCTTCTGTAAAAATAAAAATTAAAAAAAAAGAAAGCAGTGCATATAAAAAATAATTATTCTAATGCGTGTTTCCCGCTAATCACCAATACCTGCTTTGGTTGCATCACACACAGTTTTAATTTGAAAAGCTGAAATCTCTGCCACAATCTTTACTCCTATAGTACTATATAGTATAGATAGATACTTCCCCCATTTCTGCATATCACAAGAGATAAGTCATTATGATGTTCATACCCTGATCTGTCAGTCCCAGGGGGAAGAGTGAGAATGAGTGTGAGTGTTTATATACCTCACAGTGTACACTCTCAGCTCTTATGGTCCTGCTGAATGCGACATAATGCAGAGACAGATCAATACACGCGCAGCTATATGGTCCATAGACGAGGGGAGGGGGCTGCCAGGGCAATTACTTTGTCCTTTGGGGTGTATCAGCCCCACATAAAACAACCTAGATCTGAATGTGGGTCAATACACACACATGCAGATGCACACAGACACAAAATCGAGTGGCCAGTTGTTCCAGATGAGCGCTGATGGAAGTAAATCCAGGTCAAACAGGATATCGAAGCAGCCCGACATGCAGCATGGACATTTCTTTGCATTGACTGATAATGAATGTTTAATGATGAAAATGTTAATTAAAGCAGTAATTATAGGACTACATTATGACATATTTGAAAATTAAAGCTGCTATATGGATTTTAAATAAACAATAAAATAAAATAATGAGCCAAACGAATGGAAGCCTTGTAAGGAGTCCAGCACTTGTAAAACCACTTTGTCTCACTAGAAGTCATATAAATTTCTTCCCAAAAAGGAGTTGTTTTTTTTCTTGCCATTGCTAGGCTTGCCATGTGCTCGGGGGTCATGCTCTGGGTTTCTGAGAAGCGCAAGAGACAACTTGTGTTGTAATAGACACTACATAAATAAATTCAATAAAATCACTATTGTGTTCTGTATACTTTAGCACATTCAAATAAAAAAACAGGAAGTTATGTTGGCTGAGGGTGTAGGGAAATACAGGTCACAATAAAGTTATATCTATCTTTAATCATGTTGAAGCCACTGCCTGGAAAGACAATTTTTGACCTTGCAGACTAAAGACTGATTTATGCTTCTGCATCAAAGCAACGCAGTAGCTACGCTGTAGGTGTGAACCCTACGCTATACCCTGAGGTACACCTCTCTCCTAATGCAACTGTGTGGAGCATCGATGCAGCCCTTTGTATTTCCTGCAACTACTTTATTGTTTTCAATTCAGACAGAATGACAGTTTGCTGCAATGTCTGTAAAAATGACTGAAGCTCAACATTTCCCAAAGCCAGGCCTCATAAAATATACTTCATTTGCTCCGTTTCTGTCTGAGCTAGACACAGGAAGTAAACAAAAGAAAACTTGGCACTGTGAACTACAGTGTAGCATACAGAAACTACACTGCCATCTAGTGGTTGCTGCTGGAATTATAGAGCGACACAAACAATAACCTACAAGTATAAATGCATAGGGCCTGTGCATAGATATGCAGAAGCATAAATCAGACTTAAATTGGTAAATATTCAGCAGTCACCAGTCAGTGTTGGATTGTTAAGTGTGAACAACTCAAAGACACTCGCCAACGTGTTGCCAAACTATCGCTACAAACGGATATAGAGGCATGCTAAATGCCATCTGGGGAATCCCCAATCAATTCAACCAAGCAGCAACCATTCCACTTCCAGGTTGAGGCCCAACGAAGAAATGTTTTGTTGCAGTTCCTCAACTGACCACTAGGTGCTGGTTCCGGAACAGAGCAACTCCCCGTTGACTCTCATGTTAAAATGGCCAATAATTGCAAATGTCATAATTAAACATATTTACAGCTGACCGAAAAAAAAAATCAGTTTTGGTCTCAGTTAGATGTTATATCGACGACAACTGTACAGGGGTTGAATTTTTTTGTACAACGTCAAATTTATATTAAGCAATAAAAGTGACCAATCATATGTGTGGATTAATTTGAGGTGCTTGAAAGAGAGCTAGCCATTGGCTTTCACAGAAAACTGGGCCTCAAAGGCTCTGTAGAAATTAGCAGGCAGGGTCATTGGTTACAAGCAATGAGAAGACAAATAGTGGACTCTATGTGTGTTAACATGACACTAGAAAATAGATAATCATTGTATGAAATGCCTGTAAAATTCTTAGCCTAGCTCAAATCAAACTAAACTTAACTCATGGTCCAACTAACATGCACATGCTCCGCAGTTCACATCAAGGCCTTGGACCTGAATGTACTGAAAGATGCCATTACAAAAGGTTTACAGAAAAAATAAATTGCTTACTTAATGTGCCTTTAATTAGAATTTCACTGTCAAAATTTAGCTTGATGATATGTAACATAGGGAGTTCTCAGTGATCTCCATGTGCTTACCTGATAGGTTTGATACATGAACACCTGACTTCTGAAAACGCAGGCATGAATGTTTCAAAGAAAATCTCATAAAAGGACACAAGGAATGTGTGCCTCGAACTAAAGGCTGCTTATCAATTTGATCAAATGCTACTTTTAATGCATTTGCAAAGTTGGAACAACAAGCTTTCAGCAACAAAATGTGTTTTGTTTTTGTGTGAATATCAGGGTTTATGTGTACAGGCTCCATTGTGCTTGCAGTTGTAGCCTATACGACACGGGAGTATTTAGATTTTTGTATACATTCTAGATAAGTTTAATATTTTCCGTTGAAATTCCTGCATTATAAATTTGTCTTCATTTTACCATACGGTTTACGTTCCAGGTGGTAGCCTGGCTGTTGATGCCTATGTTATGTAAACAAACCAATTGCACTTGAGATAAATTACGTGAATTATCATAAAAAATATCACATGTGCAAAGTGCGAACATGACACCCATAATCGTATAAAGTAAAACAGACAGTTGTTGCACAAATGTTAACTATAAAGTGTAGCTGAATTATGTTTCAGCCAGTTTCCTCCCTCTCTGACATCCCCACACACCACCGTTTAGACCTCGTCCTTCGCTACCGGACGAGACGTAACGTCACAGTGTCCATTATCGGACAGACCTGGAAAACCCAGAAATGACACTTGAACTAATTTACCTGAAAATTGTGAATTCCGTTGTTTCAAGCCGATTCTGCGGAGCTGCCAGGCCCAGGTGCCTTCCTCCGCTTTATCCGCCCCCAGAAGTGGCCCAACGAACAGCTCCGTTTGTCTTCGGTTTCGTTCCCAAAGAGCTCCAAGAGAGAAAGAAATATCCTCCGAAGAAAGAAAAGAAGCAGACAGATATGAGGCTGTGCGGACGGGCTGCTGAATGCTACACACCGAAAATGTCGTTAGTTCGGCGGCGAAGGCAGTTTAAAGAGGCAGGAGGAGGACCTAATGTCGACAAGACACGGGAGGGTGCAACCATGCAGGCTGGCCGCCATCCGCAACAACGATGGGAGTAAAACTTCCTGTAGACTTTCAAAATAAAACCAAACAACTTTACAACTGACGTTTTGCTTTGAAGCCTTCAAAATAAGTGTCCGAATAACGTTTCGAGGTTTCCGGTAAAAAATGTTAAAATTAAAATATCATCAAATTAAGATGACATATATTTGGCTTTTTTTTTCAACGTTTAAACAATTTCTTGATGTCTTAATTAAGTAGACTACAGTAGACAGACTACTTACAGCAAAGTTACTGTGGAGAGGTGTGAGCAATACATTTAAAATGTATACATTATCACCCCAAATGACAACAGAAAAGAACTATAATCATAATACTGGTTGCAAAGCTCACAAAAATAGATTTTTTTATCAGAAGCCTGAAGATTAATTGATTTGATTCATTTTCAAACAGCACAATTAATGTATAAAGTTACAAACAACATACTCCCAAGCAATATTCCTAATCCATAATAGATTATTATGAAATCAACTCCCAACCTCGGTCTGGGAGGCAGACTACCTCTCTACATTTAAGACTAGAGTTAAGACCTTCCTTTTCGATAAAGCCTTTAGCTCTGTAGTCTCTTAGACCACCT
>JBAMYA010000016.1:1202935-1231128 GCA_037176975.1 Arrhamphus sclerolepis
GTTGCCTTCCCATCATCTCCAACCAGTCTGCCCAGTCTCCTCTGACCTCTCACATCAACAAGTCATTTTCATCCACAGAACTGCAGCTCATTGGATATCTTCTCTTTTTGGGACCATTCTCTGGAAGCCCTGGAGATGGCTGTGGGTCAAAATCCCATTAGATCAGCAGTTTCTGAAACACTCAGACCAGTCCGTCTGGCACCAACAACCATGCCACCTTCAGAGTCACTTAAATCCCCTTTCTTCTCCATTCTGATGCTGGTTTGAACTTCAGTTGTCTTGACCTCCTCTACATGTCTGAACGCACTGAGTTGCAGCCGTGTGATTGGCTGGTTAGCTGTTTGTGTTAACAAGCAACTGAACAGTTGGAGCTGATAAAAGGTGGCTGTGTGAAAAGAAATGGACAAAGGTTCTGTGCCACCAAAGACTTTCTGAAGAGTGGTGATCATAACCAGTGAAGTTGACTAATGTTGCCTCACTTTCATTGTGACTGAATCAGTTCATCCATCCTCTTCTCAGATGATATTAGATACTCTCTCTGTACCCATAACCAAAAGTCTGAAAGTCCATGAAATCATCAAACATAGACACAAGTTGGAAAAGTTTAGGCTCATCCAGGAGCAGCAGCTAAACTCTGCCACCAGCTATTTGAAGACCTGCAGCCTGTGGAACTTCTGCATTGGATTTTAATTTTATTTTTTCCAAAACTGGAGGTGTCGGCACATTAGTACCTACCAGTTTGAGGAAGTCGATGAGCTTAAAGGCGTCTTCTCCAGTGGAGAGGTCAACAAAGTCCCGTGGGATCCTGTAGCTCAGACAGGGACTGGGCTGCACTGTCACCTCACTGGTTGTGTGGCGGAAAGCTGGACCATCCTAAACAGGAACTAAAAGTCATCTGACACTGCAACAGGTTCCATAGTGGAAAGAAAAGAGAAATAAATTGAGAGAAAGTGCTGGAACTGAGGTTAAGTGTCTGCTGACCTGATGCTGCTGAGTGACCTCTCCACCAGACATCAGCTCATCCCAGCTGAACAACAGAGAGTCCGTCACCTCTCCGAAGGGGTTCACATCGATGAGCCACACCCTCCCCTGCAAGACGTGACACACGGCATGTAAAAGCAGCTCAGCCAGTGGGCTGTTTGTGATCTCAGCAGGGAGGTACCTGGCTGTCTCTGTAGACGTCAAACACAACTGTAAAGCAGGAAAAAGCAAAAGAAACAGAGTGGTCATTTATCATTCAGTATCTGTTAATGTCATATAAACAAACTCTAAACTTTAATGAAACCGGAAATTAAATATTAAAAGACCCAATTCAGCAGAATATTACTTCATTAATCTTTCCCTGCAGTGCTTCATTAGATCATTTTCAACCGTAAATATTTAATGATGTTCTGCACACAAAAACAGGGAAACAAGAAGCTGATGCTCACAGTCTTCATCCAGGAAGTTGTACTGGATGTGCTGGCTGAAGAACTCCTGGATGGCCTGAGAGATCTGCTCCTCCTGCTTCAGGACGTGCTGGTAATACTGCGTGTAGTCTCTCTGAGAGATGGCTGCAGCAGGAGTGAGAGATTTGTTTTCAAAAGAACGAATCACATGTTCAGGTCCCCAATGTTTCTGAGCAACGGCTACGTCCATACGGCTGCTCTTTAAAACGAGCCATTGTTCTGGTTATGTCTGCCATCTGCCTTTAGTCCTGAACACTGGGGCTGTGGTCTCGTGAGCACAGACAAAGTGAAAGTTTTCAGATATGCAGATGCTGTAACACAGATTTGTTTCTTCATTTGCTCAAGTACCCCTCCCTGATTCACTATTCACCACACCTGCATCTAGAGATGCACTGACTGCTATTTACTCTGACGATTCCAGTGTCATTCAGGCTCTGATATCAGTTTTGACTGATTTTTCTCAGAAACACAAAAATGAACTGATTCCAACTGTTAGCTGATCAAAGGGTGCATCTCTACCTGTATCCTATGATGCAAGGATAACCTGAAGATTTACCAGAAGATAATGACAACGGACATATTTTAACGGAAACCACATTCTGCTATATGTTGATTTGGCTTAAATATGGTATGAAGCATGTGAAAAATCCATGGACAGTGAGACATTTCCAGTAATTCAACTGAGCCTTCTACCATTGCAGAAGGCCACTGCAGTGGAAGCTGTTACAGCGTTCTCGTATCTGACTTATGGATATGCCATAGCATAGAAAAACATGGAGACAGGACAGCAAGTGCTGCTGGCTTTGTTGTCCTGCATTGGCAAACACAGCCAAGTCTGAATGTCATAACACTGCAGAGGCCTTTTAAAGAGCCAACTGCAGCAAAGAATGTTTCCAGCAGACTTTTGGGTCATACATGAAGCAGTGGTTTGGATGAGCATATATCCATTTCCAGTGAGCACAGACACGCCTTTATGGTGGCATAGCAAGGATTCAGATCTCTGCTGACAGTAAACAAAACAAAAAACTGCATTCAGAAATGATAGTGGGTTCAAATGTGGATGTAGCCCAACCCTCCAGGAGGCTACTGAACTAAGAGGTGAGAATATTTACCAATGAGCTTGTTTTCTTTGACAAAACAACGAAACTCCCCGCCAGGGATCAGCTCGCTCCACTTTCTCAAGACCAGCTGAGGACAGAACAGAACAGGTCAATAAAATCCTGAGAAGGAGACAGATGCTTCCTTTTGGGAAGTCTTACAGTCCGTGTCAAACTCCAAGTCCGCAGGACCCGTCACTTAATTTCATCTGCCCAAGACCAGATTTCCGTGTGAATGTCCGGTTGATTCTGCTTCACCACAAAAAGCTGAAAGTTTTTGTCAAAACTTTTTCTTTAATTAACAAGAATATGTGATTTTAGGATAAAAAAAATTCATTATACAAAATTAGCAATTTTACAACTGTTATTTTATGTCAAAATGTTGCAAAATGTTGATATTTTACGATATAAAATTAAGTTAAAAAGTCACAATTTAGTCACTTCTGTGTTTGTACGATAAAAACTCCTGATTGTTGATAAATTCAGTTCAATTTATTTATACAGCGCCTAATAGGAGGAAACAGTTTTTTGAATGTGTCATCTTACAAGGAAAGAAATTGTGATTTTAGTACAAAAGTGTCAATTTTATAACACAGGTTGCCATTTTCATGAAATTTGAAATTTTATGGCCAACAAATCACTTTTTCATGATAAGAAGATGTGCTATTGCATTTTTTTAAATTTGAGATTATACAAGGAGCATTTGTGACATTCGTACAAAAACTGCAATTTTAGGATAAAGGTTGCAAATTTGGTGAAATTTGAGTTAGAATGACAAAAATTCATTTTTTCCCCTTTCTTTCTTTTTTTTTTTTTTAATATGACCAAGGCCAGGAACTAGCAGGAAATCTGACAACATTGTTGGCTGAGAAAGTAAAGAATAACCAGTCCTTTAATGGTAACCATGGTGATGATGTGGCCCGGGATGAAATACAGTTTGACAGCTCTGCCTCGCAGGTTTCTGTCATTTTCTTTCTTCTAGTTGGGTATTATAGATCTCCTGTGTTCCAGCTGTAACTGAATGCGGCACAAGAATAAAGCAAGACTGCTGTCAATTGTAGAAGAAAGCAATTTTGATTGGTTTACAGGGGTCAAGTTCTGCTGGCTGCATTGGACTCCCTGGTGACGTCATTGTCGCCCACTGGAATCAATAAGGGATTTCCAAGGAACTGAAACACTGGGAACCGGTTCTCAACCGGTTCTGCCAAAAATCTGTAGTTCAAAACCAGCAAAAAGAAAAAAAGAAAAACCAAAAAAGATCCAAAATACCAGCAAAGGCTGCATCTAGACACCACCACACACTTCTAACGGGTCACAAGACATGATTTAGGTGCTGAATTTTGTATGAATCTATATGTTGTATTTCTTTTATGACATTTCTGCTTAATATGTCCCGTAGAATTCAGAACACCAAAACATGCAGCTGTTTCAGTATCAGTAAAGGTTTCTTTGTGAAAGAAGAAATACCTCATAACTGATGACTGGATCTGGGGAGTCTTGATCACTGCACTGAAGGAACCTGCTCAAGAAATGAAGGCAAATAAGTGAATCAAAGTAGGCAGATGTTTAATGTTGTGTCTTAAAGTCAGAAGAATCCCACTGCATCGCTTTCTTGGCACACAGACAAAATAAAACCACCGACAGCTGTCACAGCTGCAGCTTCTGCTTTACGGATGATTCCAGTGCATGCAGACTACACCTGCTTCTGTATTTGACTCTTTTTAAGCTGATCATCAGCTAAAATGAACACACGCCCAGAGAGTTGATGAGAGTGCGTTGATATGAGAGCAAGCTGGGCTTACGGTTGTGTCAGGTCGTGAGTGATGAAGTCTGAACTCTTGAAGAGCAGAAAGATGTCGCTGAGGCTGTTACACTGCAGGGAGCTGTTCAGAGCGATCCAGTTTGCGTCCTGAAAGGCAAACACACACTTTGTTGAGTTGAACTTTTCCCATTTTGTGCTGTTAATGGCTCATATTCTTTTCTGATGAATTTATCAACTCCGCTGCCTCCAGCTGAAGCCCTTTTTCCACTTTTCATGACGGAAGTGAGCAGCCTTTTACCCGAGGAGCGCTCCAGTTGAGTTTGGGGAAGACGCTCCCACCCAGGGCGTTTATGGCCTCCAGCACTTTACAGGTGAATTCTGGGAACTCGGGAGCCTATCAGAAACAAACCCACATCGTGAAATCACAGTCATAACAACACCGTTAACAGAAACAACGTCATCATACAAAAATATGCTTGACTGTGCATCACGAAAAATAAAAGATGGAAACCAAAAACCTTGAGTGATTAATAGAATTAACTAACAATAGTATATACTATTAACGCCTTAAAATTGTAATCACATTTTCTCTAAACAAAGACACACAGATAGTAGGGCTCTAGAGGCTCAGATTAAAACTCTAAAAGTTATTTTGATTTTATTAATCAAAGAGTGCACCTTCTGTGTTACAGTTGGGGAGTTATCCTTGTTTTCAGAGGATTAATACACAACAAACGAGGGCACTTAAGAGCACTGAACATACTTACAGTGACCGTTGTGGTCGTCTCATCATCTGACCACTAGAGGGGAGTAGAGAAGACAAGCAGAACTGGATCAACAACATGGAACAGTTCTACCCTGGTTTCTGGTTTGCTGCATCGTGACCAGTAACTTAAGTAGCAGAAAGGTTTTCAGAGTTTTTGTGATGGGTTTAAATATAAAATACAACAAATCAGTAAAGTAAAATAAAAAGAAAATGAAAAAAAAATTGAAAAATTGGATGGATGGAAAAGTGTGTGTATTTCTGTTCATCCCTTTGCTTTAAGCTCCTACAAGCTGTTTTTTGGTTGTTGTATGCAAACGGTAATAAAGCAGAAACAGTGAACGGCGACAATGAAAAATGTTAGTGTTTAATAAAAGTGATTCGCACTTTGTTATCCTACAGAGTCTTGATTTAGTTCTGGGGAAACTGGGTGTCCACATTTGTGGACATAATGTCTGGTTATTGTATTTATTTCTTCATCCTCGACACAAACAGCTGAAACAAATGCCAAATAAAAGAAAACAAAAGCTCAGGTCTTAGGAGGTTAAAGCCATGAATGATGACTTGGTGCTGTAAAATATCACACTCTGGCTCAGTATAACAGGATGGTGTTTCAGTCTTCCAGAGAATCACGACATTAAGGGACAGAGGTTCATTGTTGAGCATGACAATGAGCTGAAGCATTCTGCTAAAGCAACACCAGTCTGGTTTTACTGGGAAGAATGGTCTAGTCCAGTAATTACATTTTCTTCCACGTCTGTATTCCAGTTTATGCATGTAAAGCATCTTTGCACTGATTTTTGTTGGATTCAGGACCAACGTGCAACGTGAACATCAGCCAGCTGTTTGCACAGTTTTCTTTCTCTCTCTTTAATTTCATAAAATACACAAACACTTGTTCAAACAGCACAACTCTGTGTGTAAAAAGTTTGATGCTTTCACCATCACAGTCTGTTGATGAAACTGAAAAAGCGTAATGTTTTTACACATGTACATGTCTGTATGTACTGATATAACTGCACTTATAAGATATAAAGTCAAGATGTGATCTTTAGTTTTATTTGTTCATTTTTCCTGAACTATTTCCAATACCATTCACTGTCACTGACCATTGCAAGGGACAGTATTTACTTCTCTCTCTCTTCTGCTTTTATACCTCATTAACTTGTATTCCTGAATGAACACAACAACAAAATACTGCAACAAAATATAACTGAAACAAACTGCAAAGAAGTGATAGTTTGGATCAGCTTTCTGTAAAAAGTTTGATTTTAGTCGAAATTATCATCAGACATAGATCATTAGTTAATCTCCCTTCAGGAACAGATGAAGTATTTTTGAATTGAACTGCATTTTTACAAGAATTTTTATCAATAATTTTGTTCCTGTGACTGTAAATGTGTTTAGCAATGACTTACAGGAGATTCCTCAAAGAGCAACATAAAACAGAACTGCAGTCTTACCTGAATATCTTCCTCTGCACCCGAGTCAGTGTTGTTGGTGTGTATTGCTGCTGTGTTTGAGTGACTGGAGGGACAACGGGAGGAGAAAAACTGTGAAGTCTAAGAGAAACTTGGTCCCTCAAAGATCAAACCGTTCAACAAATAATTTCAAAACATCTCTAGGAGAATTGGTCTCAAGTATAGTCATGTGCTAAAGTCAGTACCTCTCTTTTTATCACGTTTGTGTGTGTGTGTGAAACATAAAAACAATCTGATCATAGTGGATTGGAGTAAAAACAGTATATTCCTGTGGGTAATATGAAGAAATAGGGTAATAGCTTTCATATTCAAGATCTTAGTTGTTCCACGCATGCACATCATAAAAATATGGAGTATAAAAGCATTTTTATAATCTATAACCCTCCACCACCACACACACATGAACACGTGATTAAAAAGAAAATCCACCTTTGTCAGCATTACTCTGAAGATGTAGTTTGACATAAACATCTCATCACTGTGAAGGAATTCTGGCTTATTCTTCTTCACTTTTATTCAAGTCATTGAATCAACGTGAAGAAGAATGAGCTCAGTTCCTGTCACAGCATTTTCACAGGATTCTTTTCTGAATTTTAACAAAGCCATTTCAAAACCTTAACTCTTTTATTTTTGAGCAACTCTGATATAGGGTAGGTGGTGGGTCATTATTGTGTTTCAGATGGTCTCACGTTTGTCTCTAAAATACTTTGCTATACAGAGGAATTCATGGTCAGCTCAAAGTGCACCGATTCTGTGGTTGCAAAACAACTGCAAATCATTGCCCTTCCATTGTCATGCTTGACAATGAGAAGTGTTTCTGATAAAATAAATAAATAAAAATAAACAAACAAATAAAACAGTTCTCAGTCAGGCACAAAAACATAGGGTGTAGCACTTTTAGATCTTTCTCTAATAATCTAAAATCATGGCTACTTGACAATCAAATTTGCAGTCATTGATTCTGATCAGGGTCTTTTGTTGTCTGTTTGTTGTTTTGTCCACTGTACCTTGTTTTTATTGTTACCAAGTGCTGTGCTTCTGTTTTAGAGACAAACTGACTCTACACTATAATTTTATTGTATAATCATAATGACATACTGTATTAGTTTTATGTTTGATGAGAGACTGCAGATTATAAATGGCTCTTTTGGCTAATTCTGGCATATTTTATGATTGTTGTGTTGTTCATCTAAGGTCGTATGAGCCTAATACTGATCCATCAGATGTTTTTGTGTTTTTATGCACAGAGACACAATAAAATACAGGATTAGACCAGTAGGTACTGACCGTTCAGGTGTAAGTGGTTAAAATACGTCATTAAATTCTGTTTTAATGTGCTTCTTACCTCCCAGAAACCACCAGTGTTCCGTCGTCCAGTAAATATTCTATCACATTTTGAGGCAATGGCAGAATCAGACTGGAAAATACCACAAAAATCACATCTCTAATGAGAACAAATAGATTAAAAGCAAACACGAATTGAAGATGTGTGCTAAACTGGACTTTAAAAGACATTTGGTCATTTATTTATGAGTATCTGTCGGCTGTGTGATTTTGCTCCGTAGCTAAGGTTAGCTGCTAACTGCGTTACGTTTGTCAACAATAACGGGACATTCCTGGACTTTTTTTCCCCTCCAAAGGGCGGCTTTTCTACCTTTTGATCGTATGTTTCTTGAATATCGGATACCAAACCGAGAACTGGCAGTTAGACACTTGCTCCTTCTTCATGCTGTAAAATCCTATTAAGGAAATGTGTCCATCAGTTTATGTCTTCCGACTCTCCATATATTTTCTATTTTACTGCAGCTCCTTAAGTCATGGGGGAACACTGGTGCCTGTTCCTTTTTTGTATTAACTGAATTAGAATGTGTAAAAGTTCAGCACAGTTAACTTTACAGGCTTCATTAAAAATGTGAAATATTTGGTAATTTCTAGGGGGAAGCATTTTGACATGCACATGCGGCGTACAGAGATCGTTTATTTAAAAAAAAGACAATCACTCCTTACTACAACCACAGGCTGACGTAATTTTTCTTCAAATTTGCTGGAAACGTAACACAGCCGAGCAAACGGACTCAGTTATAATTCATATCACAAAAGAAAAAATACTGTAATCTGTTGATAAATAAATCTATTCAACGTTATTCTATTTTAAGTGACAATTTGTTTTGCGAATTATTTATTAATAAACTGTACTAATTTTGATAAATGTGTTTGATGTAATGTGTAAATTGTTTTAGAAAATATTTTGAAAATTAATTTCTTATACAAAATAATTATGTCTCATCGTGACGTTTGCGACAACAGGAAGTGGTAGCGGAGTGACTCGTCTTTATGTTTTATCCTCTCTTCGGTCAGTTACACACGACTGGGATTTCACGTGAGTTAAGTTTAGTTATTCCAGATTTGTAGGGTGGTTTAAATTTTAAAATGCAAAAGCGACGACCCCTCTTTTAAATCACTGTAAGCTGTAAAACGCAGAACTGATGTGTTATCGACAGAGGAACAAAGGGGCCAGTTTGACGTGAACCTATAAGGGGGGGTTGAACTTTCTACTTGTGTGCTCGTTGCAGCTAATTGAGCTTCTCATGATCAGAAACGTCCAGTCTCCCCACAGTTCAAAGTCGCTGAACATTTTAACCCACCTCACTGAGCTTGTTGTTTGTTGATGCCGCCCAACTCATCTCTCCGTTTTTGGTCGTACAGGCGGCCAAAATGAGCAAACCCGAGGACACCAATGCGACTGCAGTCCCTCACATAGTGAAAGAGGAGGTTTGTGATTTTCAGTTTCTTTTGAGGCTGTGTGAAACGAATTTCACACATTTTCTATAATAATGACCTCATATGCTCATATGTTCTTTTTTTTAGTGGTCCAGTAATCATAGAAAAGGGTAATCAGTAATAAAACACATTAAAGGAGATGTACTCCTTTAAAAAAAAATGGAGAGAAGAAAAAAGTCAATTTTCTGAGGTCTTAATGAAAATCTGCTCAAGTTACTGCACAGATACAGTACAACAGTTTTCTTTTCAGCCAGGGTTTTACAGTCTGTTTTAGGAGGGGAAGTTTGTAAAGGCATGATTATGATACGGACCAACTTTGGAACCAAGTTTCCCTTGCCCAGACGCAGGTCACCGGGGCCCCCCTATGGAGCCAGGCCTGGAGGTGGGGATCGGAGGCGAGCGCCTGGTGGCCGGGCCTTTGGGCCTGGTCGGGCTCAGCCTGAAAGGGTAACATGGGCCCCCCTTTTTGTGGGCTCACCACCTGTGGGAGGGGCCATAGGGGTCGGGTGCGCTGTGACCTGAACGGAGGCCAGAGGCGGGGACGGAGGTCTGATCCTTGGCTGCAGAAACTAGCTCTAGGGATGTGGAATGTCACCTCTCTGGCGGGAAAGGAGCCTGAGCTGATGCACAAGGTTGAGTGTTTCCTACTAGATATAGTTGGACTCACCTCAACGCACTCTGGAACCAGTATCCTTGAGAAGGGCTGGACTCTTCCACTCTGGAGTTGCTCCAGGTGAGAGGCGCTGAGCAGGTGTGGGTATACTTATTGCTCCTTGGCTTGGTGCCTGTACATTGGGCTTTCCCCTGGTGGACAAAAGGGTAGCTTCTCTCCACCTTTAGGTGGGGGGACAGGTCCTGACTGGTGTTTGTGCTTATGCACCAAACAGCAGTTCAGAGTACCAGGACTTCTGGAGACTCCCTAGTCCTGCTGGGGGACTTTTGCTCACGTGGAAATCAACAGTGGGACTTGGAGGGGTGTGATTGGGAGGAACAACCCCCCTGATCTGAACCTGAGTGGTGTTTTGTTTTTGGACTTCTGTGCTTGTCATGAGTTGTCCATAACGAATACCGAATGTTCAAGCATAAGAGTGTCCACATGTGCACTTGACACCAGGACACTCCAGGAGGGTCTTCTATGAACGTCTGGCAGAATCCCCTGTCAGAAGGAGCTTTAACTCCCATCTCCGGCAGAGCTTCAACCATGTCCCGAGGGAGTCGGGGACATTGAGTCTGAATCCGCTCTGTTCTGTGCCTCTGTTGTCAAGGCAGCTGACTGGAGCTGTGGCTGTAAGGTTGTTGGTTGTCGTGGTGGAAATCCCAGAACTTGCTGGTGGACAACGCCGGTGAGGGATGTCATCAAGCTGAAGAAGGAGTCCTATTGGACTTTTTTGGCCTGTAGGACTCCAGAGGCAGCTGACAGGTATCAGCAGACTAGGCGGAGTGCAGCTTCAGCGCTTGCTGAGGCAAAAACTCGAGCATGGGAGGAGTTCAGAGAGGCCATGGAGAGTGACTTCGAAGAAATTCTGGTCCACCATCTGGCGTCTCAGGAGGAGGAAGCAATGTTCCATCAACACTGTATACAGTGGGGGTGGGGAACTGCTGACCTCAGCTTGGGACGTTGTGGATCGGTGGAGGGAATACTTCAAAGACCTCCTCAATCCCGACAACACATCTTCAGATGAGGAAGCAGAGTCTGGGGTCTCTCTGGGGTCTCTCTGGGGCTGAGGTCGCCCCAGGGGTGGCTGAGACCTGCCCGGAGTTCTTCAAGGCTTTGGATGATGTGGGGCTGTCTTGGTTGACACACCTCTGCAGCATTGCTTGAACGTCGGGCTCAGTACCTCTGGACTGGCAGACTGGGGTGGTGGTCCCCCTCTTAAAAAAGGGGGCACCACCACTATGTGTTCAACTACAGGGGGATCACACTCCTCAGCCTCCCTGGGAAGGTCTATTCAGGGGTCCTGGAGAGGAGGGTCCATCATATAGTCGAATCTCGGCTTGAGGAGGAGCAGTGTGGTTTTCGTCTCGGTCATGGAACTGTGGACCAGCTCTACACCCTCTTTGGAGTCTTGGAGGGGTCATGGGAGTTCGCCCAACCAGTCTACATGTGCTTTGTGGACTTGGAAAAGGCATTCGACCATGTCCCCTAGGGACTCCCGTGGGGGGTGCTTTGGGAATATGGGGTGCCGGGCTCCCCTGTACAGGTTGTCTGGTCTCTGTATTCCTGGTGCCAGAGTCTGATCCGCATTGTCGGCAGTAAGTCGGATTTGTTTCCGGTGAGAGTTGGACTCCACCAAAGCTGCCCTTTCTCACCAATTCTGTTCATTACTTTTATGGACAGAATTTCTAGACGCAGCCGAGGTGTTGAGGGGATCTGGCTTGGTGACCTCAGGATCAAGTCTCTGCTTTTTGCAGATGATGTGGTTCTGTTGGCTTCAACAAGCCGGGACCTCCAGCTCTCACTGGAATGATTCTCAGCTGAGTGTGAATCGGCTGGGATGAGAATCAGCACCTCCAAATCCTAGACCATGGTCCTCAGCCGGAAAAGGGTGGAATGTCCTCTCCAGGTCGGGGATGAGGTCCTGCCCCAAGTGGAGGAGTTCAAGCATCTCAGGGTCTTGATCCATTGCCGATCTATCGTGGTGAATAAGGAGCTGAGTCAGAAGGTGAAGCTCTCGATTTACCAGTAGATCTACGTTCCGCCCCTCACCTATGGTCACCAGCTGTGGGTGGTGACCGAAAGAACGAGATCGCGAGTACAAGCCGCCGAAATGAGTTTCCTCCGCAGGGTGGCTGGGCGCTCCCTTAAAGACAGGAGGAGCCCGGTCATCCGGGAGGAGCTCAGAGTAGAACTGCTGCTCCTCCACATCGAGAGGAGCCAGATGAGGTGGCTCGGGCATCTAGTCAGGATGCCTCCTGTATGTCTCCCTGGTGAGGTGTTCCGGGCACGTCCCACTGGGAGAAGACCCCGGGGAAGTCCCAGGACACGCTGGAGGGACTATGTCTCTCGGCTGGCCTGGGAACGCTTTGGGATTCTCACGGTTGAGCTGGAAGAAGTGGCCTGGGATAGAGGGGTCTGGGCCTCCCTGCTTAGGCTGCTGCCCCCAAAACATGATCCCTGTAAGCAGAAGAAGATGGATGGATGGTACAGAATGTAATATGTAGCCACAGATGGGGAAAAAAAAAAGATTTTTCTACCAAGCTGCAAAGTTGGTACTTTTTAACATTTAACCCTAACCCTAGTGGTGAGTGGAGGAACTGCTTGGTAGCAGCTACACATGTGGACTGCGCATGTTCCCTCTGTCATCTCTGGCTTTATACTTCTTGTACCGTTTGCATCAATCTTTGATTACACCACAAGCCGCTAGGTGGCAGTGTAGGTTCTTTTCCTGCAGTTGTAGCTCACAGTGCAAAGTTTCCTTTTACTTACTTTCTGTATGTAGCAATAGAGCAAATAAAGGACATTTCACATCAGTTTGTGGCTAAAAAATATTGAACATCAGTCGTTTTTACAGACATTTGCAGCAAAA
Source organism: Arrhamphus sclerolepis (assembly GCA_037176975.1). NCBI lineage: Eukaryota > Metazoa > Chordata > Actinopteri > Beloniformes > Hemiramphidae > Arrhamphus > Arrhamphus sclerolepis. Next base: position 1,215,795 of record JBAMYA010000016.1, read on the forward strand.
TATTGTTCTGCCTGGCTTGGAAACGATGAAGAAGGAATGACAACAGAGAATCCGAGAACTAAGAAGAACAAATCTGCCAATCACATTTTTTGCGGTCTGTCAACGTTACATTTTTTTTTAGAGTTGCATGTCAGGGTTTGCACCTTGGCCAGAGCTTTGGTGTAGAAGTAGATGAGCCTGAACTCCAGTCCGCTGACCCCGCCTTGTGTTGTGGGAGAAAACAAACTTTTTGAGGCTGAAATCACCGTTAAAGTTGTTAAAATGCCGGATTGTTGGCGATCGTTTAAAAACGTCTCTGCGTGGTGTGCGGTGCCCAGCGTCATTTATGCCATTCAGCTTTTGTTCGTATCCTGAGTGGTTGTGTTGTGTTGAACTGGTTGCATTTCTGTTCCAGCTTATGGCAGCAGGCAAATGGGTGAAACTGGACAAGACCACATATGTGGATCCTGCTGGAAACACCAGGTACTGCTCAGTACTTTACAGATCTTTGTTTAAAAAACCAAAATAAAATCAAGCAGTCTCCCTTTAAATGCCTTTAGCCCCTTGATGCAAAACTATATTCCCCCCATTTTTTTCATTTTAATTAAACAAGCAATAGTCCTTATCATACATATCACATATTAATAGTGTTTTCGTTTTCTAATTTTAACCCTTAAATTATCAGGTTTTTGTCATGATGAGGATCCATTTTGTGGTCTAAAAAGCAACTTAATTGATATATTTTCAATATACTTACAAAAATGAGGCCATCAGGAAGTAAATCCCACAGAACACAAGCTTAAAGCCCCCAGGCCTCAAATGAAGTGGAGAAATGAGAAGAAGCAGCTTTTATACTTTTTCTTAGAGCAGGATCAAAAACAGGGATTTCAACAATGAGAATTGTAAATGTGCATTTTTGCACATTTACAATAGTCTAAAAATGAACAAAACATTTAAAAAATGAGCACTCAAAAATGCACATCCTTGCGTGTATCATCAATAATCTGCCTGAGAAAAGGATGAAATCTGCTATAAATGAAAAGACAAAAATGTGTTTAAGTGCATCAAAGGGTTAAATCTTTCTGTGTTGTTGTCTTCAAAGAACCTGGGAGAGTGTGAAGCGGACGACAAGACGGACCAATACGGAAGCAGATGGTGAGCATGCCCTCTTTCTTCTCATTTCTGTTGGTGTGACCGAGCTGTTCAGGTGTAACAGATTCTCTGCAGGTGTGGGAATCATCGCTCTGCTGAAGCGGACGCTCCACAAGGACTGTGTGGTGATGGTGAAGCAGTTCCGTCCTCCTATGGGATGCTGTACTCTCGAGTTTCCTGCAGGTCAGACACTTGTTCCCAGGACAAAGTTCGTCATGAGGAACAGGAACATCCATAACATGCTCTGAAAGCTAATTGTAGATGACATATTGATGAGCTTTTCTGCAGCAGGGTCTGTTTTCTGAGCTGTGATCTTTTGCCTCTTTGGTTCAGGTCTTATTGATGAAGGGGAAACTGCAGAGGCTGCTGCACTGAGAGAGCTGAAGGAAGAAACTGGCTACAAAGGGGAGGTAGTAGGAGTCACTCCAGGTATCTCTGCATTTGATTGCTTTAGCTGCTGTTCTTAATGGTATCTTATCTCCTGTAAGTTGCTGAGGTTCAGGGGTCATCAGCTGTCATTTTTTAAATTCTATTTGTACAACTAATTAACTGCTTTTTTGGGAGCTTTCCTGTACCCACAGACTCACCACATTTTGCATACACATCAGGTCTGGTGAAAAATGACACATTCAATGTTCAGCAGCACCTTGTGTGGGTTTCGCCCACATGCACGTAAACTGGTAGGTCTATGCAGAGCTCCCATCCACACAAAGTCTCAAGGACCCATACTCTAAAACCTACAGGAAGTCCTCCATGTTTTGGTCTGATTTTTGTGATTTCAAGACCTTGTATCTGAACTCCTCCTCTCAGGGACTTTGATCCTGGTCCTGGGTATGATCAGAGTCCTGCTCTTGACAGAGCCACATGCTCATATTCAGTCAGACTTATAGCGTCCACTGGTGGTGACAGGAAGTGGCTCGCTCCATGTTTAGATGTGGGTCACCATGGTAACAGAGATGTCAAACCTGCTCGTGTTGCTAGCAGGTAGCTAATCAAAGAATAAGGTTGTTTTCATCACAGGGCCAGCCCATGGTGACTTGAACATACGTTGTCCAGTCTTCTCCAGAAACTGTATTGACAAGGCTTCCACGCTGAACACGTGGATAACGACAATCTTGGATGAACTCCGTATTGCCTTTACCTTCTGGTCAAAGGAACATGGTTTTTTTTCACATTATCACCTGTTTTTACTCCATACTTCATCATATCAAAAACCAAAAAGAACATTTCTTGAAGAGTGTATTTTTAAAACTACATCATAAAGTCCCTTGTTGGTGTAGAATGAAGGTGGAAGACAGGTCTACTTCCCTCAAATGAACTTTCTCTGTATCTGTGTCATAGTCTGCTGTGAAAGTCTTGTTATCCCGTCCATTGTTGAGTCACCTGGGCAGGAAATGTGTAAAGAGACAGTGGAGAACTTCTGAAAACAGGGGCAACGGGAATGAAAAGGTGTCCAGACCCTGACTGGCGAGGCAAGGTGGTGGCGATGGGAGCGAGGGCCCGCTCAACACTGTTTAAAATTACTTTCATTATTATTATTGTGATTCCAGTGACCTGTCTGGACCCCGGTCTGTCCAACTGCACCACCAAGATCGTGTTGGTCAACATCAATGGAGATGACGTGGAGAACATCAACCCAACACAGCAGCTGGGTGAGAAGTGATGTTCTTTCATGCGTTCAACATCGTTTTTCCACCATCAGAAATTCTCATTGAGCTGTGTTAACTGTCAGTGACGAGACCTCATCGTTTCTGTTTTCTCATGTTTTTAGACCTGTTTCTAAAATGTACGCTACCACAAAATGTGATTTTTAAAAAGGACATATACACATCACTGCAAAAATGGCTCATTTGTTTCCACTAAATAGTCTGTAATAACCTATTTTGGACACACATCGAGTCTCTCAGAAGTAAAATATATGTGGACAAATAGTTTCACAACAAAATACAATTTTGTCCATCTAAAATTGCACTTTAGCCTTTTATTTGAGCCAGCTGAGTGATATTGAATTTCAGTCAGTAAAGCATTAAAACCAGATTGGATTTTGTTGTGTTGATGCCACTGATTAAGAACTACACCATAAAACAAAGAATCCAACAAAGAAGAGCAGAGTGTCTTTACCAGACAAACATGGAACAACACAGCTGATGTTTTATAGTGTTTCAGAAAAATGTTGTTGTGTAGGGTATTCCTGAGCTGAGCTTTTCATGAACTGGTGTTAATGAAGTTAAATCTACACTTAATTGGAATTAATTTGATCAAACTAGAATATTATTTAATTGAATTAGATTGGTGTTAATTGTACTGAATGCTTAGGGTCATAGGCCAGTCATTTTATTTAATTAAATCATTATTGTGTTAGTACTTGAAGAAAACTAATATACAGAAAAAAAACTGACACTGCCGCCTAGTGGTTAGTGGTGGTTAGTGCTTTAATTACAGAGCCATGCAAACAACCAGTGAGGGATCTTGAAATCGTGCAGTTTTCTTTCTTTTTTTTGTTTTTTTTTTTTTGTAGTTTTTGCAATCAAAAATGCTTGATTTTGGTGGAAACTCTTTACAAAAATTGCATCTCTATACTGAGATTTGTAAGAGCAAAAGTTTATTTTTTTAAAGACAAAAAGAAGATGCAGTCTCCATTTTAAACATAATTAACTCCAAAAATTCTGCTTCAAAACTATGAACATAATATTATGTTTGAATAACTTCCATTATATATGCACTTTAGAAAGTGCATATATAATGCAAGTTATTCAATTATTATTATTCAATTATTTATTTTTTTTAAAAAGGTGCAAGTAAAAAATGTAACTAAAAGAACAAACTGAATTATTTTTTCACTTTTAATTTTATGAAACTAACTCAGTCTTTGTTAGTTTTGTCTTGAACAATATTGTACAAACTGGCTAGCAGCAGCTTTGTTTGGAGGAGTTTCTGTGTTTAACAGCAGATGTGGAGAAAGCTTGGACAAGATCACCAAGAAGGTGTTTCTTCTTTATGTTCACACAGATTCCATTTACCAAAGGTATAAAAACTACTTGACTGAACTCTGAGAGCCAGAACTACTAAACATGACTTCACTTTATTGATTATGATGATGTCACTTCTGTGACAGTAAGTCGTCTCTGTCATTGATGCAGTTTTTCCATGTTTTGTCGCAGAAAAGTGGCTATCCAGCAAAGATTTATGTCCTGTTTCACCACAGAATAAATTGTGTTGCGAATAATTTACCTCCACATTGTTTTGCACTTTTTTTTTTTTGCCGTGTTTTTTTTTTTTTGTTTTGCAGAAGACAAAAGTTTGTTTTCGTACTTTGACAGGTTGGTATCTCCTTGTGGTTCTTTGTCTCCCCATTTCCGTACTGCTTGAAAAGTCTTTACAGGACGTTAATGGCCTCTGATTGCCCCAAAATTGTGGACATTCTTCACATATTCTGCACTTTGGTTGAATTTGCATTAATTATTGCAATCGCAGGATCACAAACCCCTGGAGGGACTGGACAACAGCACAGAAGTGTAAACACCACAGACTTATGTGCATAGTATAAAGTAGCAGTAAGGAAACTGTGACTCTAAATACTTAAAGACTTTCTGTCCAACTTCACCTGAATGGTAAATTTCACTCTGGTTAATCTTGTTGTCTTGTGTTCTTCCACAGGTGATGGAGGTGAGACGACTTTCTTTTATTTTCAGAAATATTCTTCTATCATTATACAGATCATAACACACGCCTTAATTGTTTATTTCCAGAGTTTGTTGAAGTCATTCTGTTACCGCTCGATGAATTCCAGACAAAAATTGACGGTGAGGCCAGAGCTTTTAAACAGAAGTCTCATTTTGCGTGGACTGTCGCAAAAAAATGCTACTGAATCCTTGTTTTATTTTATTTTATAGATCTGCTGCAGAAAGAGAAAATTGTGGTGGACGCTAAAGTCTACATCTTTGCCATGGGGATGGCTCAGGCCTTCTTTAAGCCCAGGGAGCTGCCAGTCCTGAAGCAGTGAAGGAAACGGATTTGGAACAGATGTTTTTTTTTAATGTTACACGGGGCTTGGAAAGGAGGATTAAATGATAACTAGAAATTGTAATGAAAGTTTCTGTAGCGTTGGGCTTCTTGGGGTTTTAGCTGTAGCACAATCTCTCTTTTTTTCTTCAATATTTGATAATCTGTTGTCTCAGTTTATAGATGGCGAGACATAGTGTGTCTTGAACTCAAATTCAGACTACAATTTTGAAGTCGAATAATGAAATTACTGTTTTGAAAAAGCGTCGAGTTAAGAGTGGTCCTCTGTAGTGCAGTTGGGACTTCTTCAACGAATGGACCACTTTTTGCTCGGCATGGAGCTGCAGACATAAACCCCGAGGCCTTAAATGATCTCTGGTGGTCAACACTCAGCTGTCCTTAACGACCAAATGTGCATTCCTGAAATAACAAGTAGCAATGCCCCGATTTTTATGAAATTAAAAGTAGTTTAACAACTCAGTGATCAGAAAACAGTCCCTCACAAGTGCTAACAAACTTAAGGAAGAAGACGGGCTGTTATTGATGAGTTGTTTAAGTGTGATGACTTTAATGTGCCAGGATGGTGTGTTAAGTGACTGAGGTTTGTCTCTGTATCGTACAGCTAAAAACTTACCTCCTCCATCCAAGCTATGGTGCAATTAACTGGACATGAATTATGTATGTAACCTAGCAACTAAAAAATACTGACCAATGAATAAATGTGATGTTGCCACTGTTGCTGTTGTGCCTTAAACTGACTTGTGAAAGGAGTCTCAAAAACTAAACAGTCTGTCGTGTGTTTTCATCACTTTACTAAGGAAAAAAAAGTTACAAATCTTTTAAACAACAGGATGTACAGTATTTTAATTGTATGATCCATGTCTGAGATCTTTTTTGTCTCAAAAAAAAAAAAGATTATTTATTTATTTATTAAGTCTATTTAAGGCCAGAAATCTCCACATACAAAGGAGTTATGGCAGTTTATTATTGTTTTTTTTTATATATATGGAATAGATGCTGCAGGAAGTAGTAATCAGACAAAGATACGCGGGTAGGCAGCGGCATTTATACACATATATATATATATATATATATATACCTACGCGCGCGAACGTGTGAACCTGACAAACTGTCTTTTCATCCAGTCAGTAGGTGTCACTAGTGCACTTTGTAGATTTTCCAACTACCAATAAAATTCAACAAAGAAGAAAACCAGCCAATCACGTCGCTGCTCCATCAGTTTTCTGAAAGAAAGTTCTTATAAACAAATATGGAGGTTTTATCATAGACATGTATACGTATGTGTGTCTATGGCTTTTCTTCTAACGTATCTTTGCCAAAGATTCTTTGGTAAACATGAGATTCTGGCTTATTGACGCACTTGAGATGTTTAATGAAAGGTTGATGTTTTGTGTTTAAAAGGGCATATAAACGAGCTAGCATGGACATTAGTCGTTCGTAATCGGGATTTTAATGTTTGTGAAGTTTTAGCGACGTCTTTTTTACAAGGTGGAGTTTTAATTTGTCCTTCTTTACATACACGAATGAAGAGTTGTTACTAGGCAACGACAGGGTGGTGCGCGAGGATGGAGGTGGCTGTCAAAGGTGAGTTAAGTGAGAAACAAACGTGGAAATCCGACAGCTTTGGTGTGTCTTCTTTTGTTGAGAGCAGTCTTCTAGCACGAGGCACATACTATAAAAGTAGTAGTTTTACAGTGATAAATAGCGCTGAACAGTTCTGTAGCGTGTACATTTAGTCACATAACTAAGCACAAAAAAAAAATCACATTTATGTTTATTATTGCTAAAACAATGTTTTTTTTGCAGTAAACTTTAGACCATTGGAAAACCTGATTATTTCACAAAATGGTGTTGATATTAATAAGGACTTGTTCAAAATACTAAATAAAAACAAACAAACAAATTAATCCTCAAAGGGAAATTCAGTTATTTGTAGTCGTAATGATCTGAGTCATTGCAGATGGTTATAGCTGTGGACGGTCAGGATCTCCTGTACCAGTATTATTTTGCTTAAATCACTGTGTTGTGTAGAGGATGTTCAGGGTTGTCCATGATGTTTTTCATTTCATAAATTATCCTCCTTTGCACAATCAGCTCCAGAGGCTCCAAAACAGTCCCCAGAACAGATCCAGCCTTTCTCAGTTTGTTCAGTTTCTTTAAGTCCGAGGCTCTGATGCTGCTCCTCCACCAGATGACTGCAGATCAGACTGATAGAAGATCTGCAACATCTGGCTGCAAACACTGTATGGCTTTAGCTTCCTTAAGAAGTAAAGTCTGCTCTGTCTCTTCTTCTAAACAGCATCTGTGATGCGTCTCCGGTCCAGTCTGTTGTCTAAGTGAACACTGAGGTATCTATACTCCTCCACCACCTCAGCAGCAAATCTTTCATGGATGCAACCCATGTACTCGGCTCTGCTGCTTATCCCACAAATGCACGGGAAATAAATAGGCTTTCCAATGGTCTTAAGTTTTATTGCCAATAAGTATATAGCTACAACAAAGATATAGACGACCAAACACAAATTTCCTTCATTTATTGTGCTTAGTTTATATACTGATACATTGCTGACACGTTTGTTTAAGTACATTTATGTCATCTGACTGTGTTTATCCAGGGAAGGCCAAGAGGAAGCACTTGAATTCCCAAGAATGTGACGTATTGGGACAAAGTGCAGAAGGAGCAAGTGCTCTCACCCAGCCCCACACATCAAACCAGGGACTGGGGAACCGCAATCCCAACCTGGGGCTCTATCCCAGGACACCCACAAAGCGATCAAAGTTTGGTAAAATGCTGTTTGATAAAAATATTATGCTAGATACTTTTAAAGGAACCTAGACTAACATTTTAGAGAGAGGGAACTAAAGCTAACCATACAACAATGGTGACAGGTGCAGATAAAGAGTGCATTCTTTCGGTTGTGCTTCCACCCCTGCGTGTAGCACAGCCCAGCTTACATTCTTGTTCTCTCCTGTGTATCATCTAATTTTTTACAAAGCAGATCACACAATGACCAAACACAACCCAGTTGTGTACAAGAATTTCACGTTACTTTATTTCTGATAGCTTTGCTCTCTCTCAATCGTCACAACAGCAGGACCTGCCTCGGGAAGTCCTTCTGGAAAACAAAAAGCCATCAATGACTTCTTCTCTGTGACCAAAGTCATCAGCAGCAGTCCACACAAATCTGCTCAGCCCTCCACATCCTCACTTCCCAAAGAAGGGTCTGGGGTTGTGGAAGATGAGGATGATGATGATGTTAGCCTCTTATCAGCCCCAGTAGTGACAGAGTTTCACTCAAGCAATGAGGATGAGATTGATGATGATAGTCTGTTGGCTGTTGAAATGGAGTGTGAGGCAAAGGAGCACCAACATGTTGATTATCTGGAGGGAATCACAGCAGAGATGTTTGGGGCTGACGAAGACTTTGAAGAATTCAGCATTCACAGCGAGGAAGAGGTGGAGCCTCTTCCTGATGTCCACTATGGACTCCTGGGCAGAAACACTGTCTTGCTCCAACCGCAGGGTCGTATGGACGACCTTCCTGAGGAGGTGCTGAGACAAGTACTGTGTCTTGTCCCTGCTCAGGACCTCTATCGCAGTGCCTGCCTTGTCTGCCATCGCTGGAGGAACATCGTTCAGGACACCAAGGTTAGACAAACCTGGAAATTTAAGTCACAAGAAATAGTAGGTGAACCCCTTGCTGGTAGTCTGGATTAATTTGCCATAAAATGTGATGCAGGCTTCATCGAAGTCACAATAGCACAATATGCTTGAGATAATAACACTCAAACAATTGAATTGAGAGATTTTGTTTTTCCTTATTCAATGACAACTTTAATACAGAAGACATGCTGTGTTACTGTGAGCGTGCATGTGGTTGTTGCTACAGACACGATGGGTTCACAAAACAAGAAAATAAACACATCTCTGCTCTTGTCACCATCTTGGCACTTGGTACATCCCCCATACAGATGTTAATTTCTGTTGCTTGTCGCAGTTTGTTCCATTCAAAAAGCAGTACTTTCGCTACATGATGAGAGAAACGGAGATGGAAGAGGAGATCAAGTGCATCCTGAAGAACAGTGGAATAAGAGGTCCGGGTTCGTCAGAGCACAGCATACGCAACCTTGTTGTGTAAGTCTCTGGTTCTTATGTAGGAAAATGGAAAGAGGGTCATATTATGACCTTTTCTCACAATTTTCAACATTTTATCTCGTAATTAGATGTGACATGATATGGTCAACTTACCTCAGGGATTCAGAGTAAAAGCTTACATTACCCTGTGTTTTTGAGAGTGGAAATATCTGTCTCTACCTGAGCCTGAGCCTTCCACTTGTAATGCATAGTAAATGTAGTGTAATGTGAAATAATTTTGAAAAAAATCGGATAATCCGTTCTGAGGCTGTGATGACAAAGTACTCTGCAAATCTGAACAGCTTACTGGATGAGAAGGTTTCAGACCTATTTGATCGTAAACAAAGAGATAAACGTGTTGAAGTTTCTGAGTTGACTTCAACCATCCACATGAACAATCTCAGGTACAGAACAGTATTTTTGTTTTGTTTGTTGGTTAGGGTTAGGGCTAACCCTAACTCTGAAATGTGTCTTTGTGGTCCAGTTTAATGGCTCAGCATACGGTCGGAGAGCGCGTGAGGCCAGAGGATGTTCTGGAGTGTGTTAAGAAGCACCGGCTTTATCCTCAGGCTGAAGCCTCCATCAGATTATGCATTCCTGATGTTCAGAAGTTTCTCAACCTTGGCATTGAGGTATGACTTGCACAAACATGGGAAAGATCTTCTATATTCTTTTAGAGGTCATAAGGGCTTCATCATGTTTGCTCATTTGAAGTCTGCTGATTTCCAGGGTCCTAACCCGTATGCCGCCATGGCCATCATCCTGATCCTCAGTGAGAGCGTAAGTGATGTGCAGGTCCTGGTGTCGCTGCTCTCTGGCTGCATGTCACCAACAGCCATCAAAGAGTACCTCAGCCACATGGCCATGATGCTGCTGGCTTTAGAGAGGAACAACATTCAGATTAGCAACAGGTAAAAGCCACAACAGTCAGCATTTATGTTCTGGCATCATTCTGGTCAGGATTTACCATGATATACTTTTTATCTCTGCCTCCACAGGTTGCATTACAACATCTATTACGTACTCCACCTGCTGGAGAATGGACCCTTTTGTGTCAGCTCTTGTCAAAATGGGTAAGGTCCTAATGCGCAAGTGTCACCACACCTGCATTCTTAGTCTTCCTAAACTCTACTGAGGGACGCCGGACTAGTTCAGGAAGGAAGAAGAACTTTAAAATAAAATAAAAAAAATCTTTGTATTTACAAGTTTTTCTATAAAACACCTGGTGTCACTCAGTGGAAATCCTTTGAATACAACGTTTGTGTCTGTCTATAGCAGCTTTCAATCACTCTTACATTTCCATCACAGTTATGTGTAAGAGGCCTCAGCAGATGGCAGTAAATTCAAGTACTATCTAAGTCAGGGGTAGGCAACTCCACGCCTCAGGTGCATATATGCAGGATAGCAGGATGTCCTGCAAGATATGCAGGACAGTGGCACTCGAGGCCTGGAGTTGCCTACCCCTGATCTAATTCAGACCACTCAGGTTTCTGTGTGTGTGTGTCAGTGTGTAAGACAGTTTCTGAAAATATGTAACCTCACGTCAGCCATAATCCAAGATTCAGCACCAGGGTAGACTGGCTCAATGTCATTAACTATATTATCATGAAAATGGTAATTTATATTGTAACTCGTATGGTTGAGAGGTGCCCCATAGTCAGAGGCTTCACGTTACAAGTATTTACAGAACATTCAGAGCAGCAGAAGCCTTCATTATTTGTCTTTTTTAGCTGTTGTACATTCACCAAACAGAATGTAATCAAGTATACAAGTGCTGGATCAACAATTGACCATGGGAGTGCAGAGCACTTTAAATTGTTCTTTGGTGATGCCTTAATCATACCAAGAAAGTACAAATCAAATTTCTTCCTGCTATATTTCTCAGAACTGCCATTTTTGCATCTAAAAGTCAAAGTGCACTTTCCTGTCAAAACTGACACCCTTGTGTGGTGCAACAAGAGGAGTTAGTACCCTGATTAACTCATCAAAACTTGCATGATTCATCCGAAACATTTGTTTCTTTGTGGAATCTGGAACAGTGACCTCCCAGAAATCAGATGTATAAGGATCCTGCATTGTGACGGTTTGTAGCAGACTTGTAAATGTTTTTCAGGTAAATATTATGACAGCCAGAGTGGTTGCAAAAATGGAAAATAAAAATGTACAGGTGCGTTGAGAAAAGTAAAATGTTCCAGGCAATATTTGTGGAGGCTTTGCTATCTGTTCGAGGGTCATGCTCTGGGTTTCTGAGAAGCGCCTGGAGATGACTTATGTTGTAAATAAACACTGTATAAATAAACCTGAACTGAATAGCATAACCAGGATGTTTGTTTCCGTTTGTGCTAGGGGTCCCCAGATTTACCTGACAGGAGAACAGCAGCAGATCCTGAGCCACCATATCCAGAATGACCACATGGTGAAGATAATTGCATTTGCAGGTACAGAGAAGCATCTGCATGAACGTCGCTGATCCTCATGGTGCATCAGCCTCCACTACTGTTTTGACTCCATTACTCATTTCTCTTTAGAGTGGATTGGTTCATAAACAGGGTTTCTGTAAATCCTTTAACAGTCTTATGTCAAGATATTGTAATATAGGGTCTTAATTTATTGACTTTTTTGAAAAGTATTAAAAATGCCACTGAAAGCAAAAAAAACCAAAACACAACAACACAGTCATTTCTATTTTTGAAGGATGCCCGTTACACACATACATGCTAGCATTGCTGGATACAGTAGCAGCTACTGCAGCAACTAGAAGAGGAAGTGAAAATTTCTTGAAAAATGGCTGGAAAACCCCACTTTGTTCAAGGCAGCAAATACGAGGCTTTTGTGGTCTCTGCTAGAAGCTCCCACAGGGTCCAACGAAATCAGTTAGTGAGAATAGAAAATAGCTGGTTTCTCAGGGTTCTGTTCAACCTCATCAGCCTCACATGGTTCACAGGGCTCTGCTTCATTATGCAGCAACAGCAATAACCACAGCTGCAGATGTTGATGGTGGACAAATTTATCCATAAATCTACATAATTGTTTTTTTGGCATTTGTGTTATTGGTGCGGACCAAACCGGACTCTTTAGTTATTGTCCTTGGTGACTTTGACAAAGGAAATCTCATTCACCAGCTACCTAAATATAGACAGTTTATTAACGCCCGACCAGAGAGGAGAATATTCTGGATCACTGCTACACCACAGTCAGGGATGCTTATCACGCCTTCCCCCATGCTGCACTGGACCACTCTGACCACGTCATGGTCCACCTGGTTCCTGCTTACAGGCAGAAACTAAAACTCTGCAAACCTGTAGTGAGGACATCAAGGAAGTGGACCAGTGAGGTTGTGGAGGATCTCCAGGCGTGTTTGGACTCTACTGACTGGGATGTGTTCAGGACTGCTACCAACAGTCTGGATGAGAACGCAGAGGCTGGGACACCTTACATCAGCTTCTGTGAGGACTGCTGTGGTCCATCACGCACCAGGATGAGTTACGACAAACCCTGGTTCACAGCCAGACTCAGAAGGTTCAGGTTGGATCAAGAAGAGGCCTTCAGGAGTGGAGATGAAGATGGATGAAAAGAGGTGAAGTACAGGTTTACCAAGGAAGTGAAAGAGGCAAAACGACTGAACTCTGAGAAGCTCCACCACCAGTTCTCAGCCAACAACTCTGCATCTGTCTGGAAAGGGTTCAGGAAGATCTCCAACTACAAGCCTAAAGCCCCCCCACTCCATAAACGACCAACACCTAGCCAACCACCTGAACCAGTTCTACTGTCTCTTCGCCAGACAAAGGGACAGTCCAGAAACCGTCCCCCACAACACCTCAACAGCTCCAGCTTCAGTGTATCACCTCTCCCACTGGACACCTCCACCACTGCCCACCTTAAAGACCCCCTCCTCCATGCCCCCACCCACCTCAGTGATGACTCTTTCCATCCATGAGAGAGACATCAACAAACTCTTCAGGAGACAAAAACCCTGGAAAGCTGCTGGACCAGATTCTTTCTCTCCATCCACCTTGAAGTACTGCCCTGATCAGGTTTCTCCAGTGTTCACAAACATTTTCAACACCTCCCTGAAGACATGTCATGTTCCAGCCTGCTTCAAGACCTCCACCATCATTCCTGGTCCCAAGAAGCCAAGGTCCACAGGACTTAATGACTCCAGACCCGTCACCCTGACCTCTGTGGTTATGAAGTCCTTTGAGTCCCTTGTGCTTTCACACCTCAAAGCGATGACCAACCCCCTCCTGGACCTCCTGCAGTTTGCCTAGAGAGCCAACAGGTCTGTAGATGATGCAGTCAACTTGGACCTCCACTACATCCTCCAGCACCTGGACTCTGCAGGTACCGACGCCAGGATCCTGTTTGTGGATTTCAGCTCCGCTTTCAACACAGTCATCCAGCTCTGCTTCAGAAGATCCCTCAGCTGAGTGTTCCTGATTCCACCTGTAGGTGGATTACAGACTTCCTGTCTGACAGGAAGCTGCAGGTGAAGCGGGGAGAACATGTCTCCAACTCACAGCCCATCAGCTCTGGTTCACCCCAGGGCTGTTCTTTCTCTGCTGATCTTCTCCCTGAATACAAACAGCTGCACCTCCAGTCATCAGTCCATCAAGCTCCTGAAGTTTGCAGATGACACCACTCTCATCGAACTCATCTCTGATGGTTACGAGTCCTCCTACAGGTGGGAGGTTGACCATCTGGTAACCTGGTGCAGCCAAAACTACCTGGAGCTCAACACTCTAAAGACAGTGCAGATGGTTGTGGACTTCAGGAAGAACTCAGCCTCACCTACCCCCATCACCCTCTGTCACTCCACAATTGACACTGTAGAGTCTGGTTCCTGGGAACTATCATGTCCCAGGAGCTCAAGTGGAAGCTGAACATCAGCTCCTTCATCAAGAAAGTCCAGCAGAGGATGAACTTCCTGCAGTTGAAGAAGTTCAACCTGCCAAGGACAGTAATGGTGCACTTCTACTTCTCCATCACTGAGTCCATCCTCACCTCCTCCATCACCATCTGGTACCTGCTGTCACCACCAAGGACCAGGACAGACTGCAGCGTGTCATTGGGTCTGCAGAGAAGGTGATTGGCTGCAGTCTTCCATCTCTCCAGGACCTGTACGCCTCCAGGACACTGAGGCCTCCAGGGAAGGTTGTGGCTGATCCCACCCTGGTCACAAACTCTTTGAGACCCTCCCCTCTGGCAGGAGGCTGTGATCCATCAGGACCAAAACGTTCTTCAGACCTTCTGTGTTACATTAACGCACAGACTCTATTTATCTGGGACCTCCTCATTTCCTGTATATATGCACATTTATATTATTTATAGCATTCAGCACTACAGATCCTCATTTTTTAAGATACTGTATAAATATCTGTTGTCTGGACTCTAATACTCTGCACCAACCACACCAAGTCACATTCCTAGAAAGCACAAACCTAATTCGCAATAAAACTGATTCAGATTATGATTCTGATTATCATTAATGATGAGAAAACATGAAAACCTTAGTAGATATGTATTTGGATTAGGGCTCATCTTTGTGTAAAAAAGAATTCAGTCTCCCGTTAAAGAAGAGCTGAGAGACGCTGAAAGTAATTTACAATGAAATGGGGGCATGGTCAGAAATCAGAATAAAATAAAATAAAATAGAAATCAGAATAGTGTTGAGAGCTTTCTACTTTTGAGATAGGAGGGGATACTAAAGAGTAGTCAATCCTGGAGAAACTACAGCGTACAGGGGAGGATGTTGTAGCCTCCAGACATCAACAAGGTTACACAATCTGATCAGTGTCAGGCTCAAAGCAAAGGTGGACACAAGTGCAGACTTTGCAAAAACAAGAAGGATTTAATCTTTATGATAAAGGCATGCATTGTAACACACAACGACAGAGTGTTGTTAGTATGCACATATGAAGCAATACAACATAATGTTGCTGGGTTGGTGCAGGGTATATATAGGGAGGATACCAGGTGAAGCAGATGAAGATGATGATGGCACAGGTGAAGTCCATGATGATGAGAACTGAGGGATTCTGGGAGTTG